>RJWM01005164.1:0-94356 GCA_004363535.1 Dasyprocta punctata | reverse complement strand
TGCTGTGCATGCACATGCACATGAAGTAACATTTAAACAACTTCAAAAGAAAAACTCACTAGTTCAGAAAGAAGAGTTTCAAATGAAGTATTTAAGTAAATTTGTGTTGTTCCCAAAAGTAAAAACAGAGTTTATGTCAATACTCTTTCAAAATAGTTTTCAGAACTCTTTGATCCATAATATAAAAATGCTCATGAAATATTCTATTCTTCTTTTGCTTCTTAGTTTTAAAAAGTGAGATATATTTGAGTAGGTGTCTACAATTCACACCTTTTCTAAATCCTTTCCTCCTACTTAACTGAGGACTTCTAATACGTCTAAGTCACATATATGTAGGCAGAGGATACCAGGACAGATCAAAACTAGCAGAATAAAACCAGCTCTCATTCCAGCAGAGACCTAGAAGCCACTCTCATTAACTCCGCAAGTGCTAAATGAGTATGAAAAAGGAGCATTTTATTCTGTCATTACCGGGGTGGTTCTAGAGCCAATAGAAATGTGAGGTTATTGCTCCTTTTTTCATTACCTGGGGTATTCTAGACCCTGATCAATTTGACAGGCAGAGGAATCAGGAAATACAGACAGATGAGTCAAATGAACACAAATACCTATGAAAATGTGAAAGATTTTATGGTACTGGGAGAGGAAATACATCTATCAAATCAGAGGATTGGTAATGGGCTCTTCTCGGTAGAATACAGACAGCATCATGATGAGCAGGAAATAGGAACATATATTGCTGAAAACTGCAGTGTCCCTTCTACCATTCTAGATAATCTTTTGAAGCAATATTCAAATGTTCCATAAGATGAAGTCAATTTAGCTCTAAAACAGGGATCTAATAAAGATGGGGTGGGAGTAATTCTCATAAAGAAACTAGCAGGTGCAAACATCTGGTAAAACCTGTTCAAAATTATGGTATTTTTCCTCTAAGTAAACAAAGCTCTTTGTGTGGAAATGAAAAATTAGAGTGATGGCATACACAGCCAAAAATTGCTGGTCCTACTGATCTCTCCCTGTACCTGTGTGGAGCACTGGCTACCAGCAGTCAGTTTCATCGTCAGCTCTGCCAGGATGGGCCTCTATGGTGCACACACACTGACCATGTTGTGGGCACAGAAATATGATCACCATTTGCTTTTACCCCATTCAAACCTTTCTTACTAGTACTGTATTTAACTTGCTTATAGTCCTTTATCTCTGTTTTCTGTGTATCTTCTAATACGCCTTGGTGTCCAGTTTTTTTTTTTGTAACGACAGTAATTTAATGCTATTATAATTTGAACTTGATTTATTTTTCTCAGAGGCTTTCTCTCATTTAATTTTTAATTTTCTTACATCTTTTAATTTAACCTTACAATCTACTGCAAGGTAGGCACTGTTAACTCTCTTACTGGATAGGCTTGGTAAAAGTCTTTTGATATTAATACCCTTCCCCCCCCCTTTTCTTTTTAAGTTTCTGCTGTTTTAGGTTTTTTTTTTATTTAAGTGAAGAAGAAAAGAAAAAGACATATAACAAAGACATCAAGCAAAAGAGACAAACAAACGACTAGAGTAAATGCACAGCAGTAACATTGCAGGTTTACAAAACAGGATGATAGAAACTTGACAATGGTTGCAATACTGCGAATTGTTATCTTCAAAATGGTTACTTACATTAACAGATATAGACATGTAAAACTGATCCAATCATATGAGTATTAATTGTTCTTTCTCAATAACGAATACATTCAGCAGTGTGTTCATTTTAGTTATCTTACATATACATATATACAGATTTATATCTTTTCCTTTACCCTTTTCTCTTTCCCCCTTTTCCCTTCCCAATTACTTAAGTGCCCATCAATCAAAGATTGGATAAAAAAGATGTGGTATTTTTATACAATGGAGTACTACTCAGCTATTAAGAAAGATTGCACTGAGACTTTTATAAGTAAATGGTCACAACTTGAGACCATACTCATAAGTGAGATAAGTGTAAATATCGTATTGTCTCCCTAGTGTAAGAAACAGAAAAAGTCTATAAGATCCAAAATCTATAATAAATACTATGTAAGGGTAAAAAGCAGCCCTTTCCCCCTTTTTAAAACCAGATATTTGTCTTAAAATTTGTTTTTTATCATAGAAAAGCTAGAGAAATGTCTGTCATAGGTAAACCCTCACGTATGCCTTGACATATGAAAAAACATAGTGATACATTTCCATTATCAAATCTAACAGTTACAAGCTATATTCTCTGTTCACATAGTTCATTGTTATCTTATTTCAAATGTTACTGTGGGCTCTATTGATTATATAGTAAGACTCTCAAGAAAGAAAAATCAGTTACTGTATTGGTTTTTTTTCCCTAAAAAATACCAAAAGAAATAGGTTTATTTCTTTGAATGAAAATTTTACATATTTCTTTTCTTCATTGGTAGTTTATTTAGGCAGTATTAGAGAAATTTCTGAATACAATGAAAACCTATTTCTTCTGTTCTTCAATTATTATCATGATTTGCAGGACCATAAAGTTACTTACACTGAACTAATTTTAGATTTTTTTAAAGAAGAAATTTATTTTGTACATTTTAGTACATAGTTGGCTGGCTCCAAGGCAGGATAGTGGGGCAGAGAAGCATGGCAGAACAGAGCTGTTCGTGGTATGGCAGACAAGAAGCAGAGAGTGAAAGAGAGTTGGAGAGGAAGAAATACTCTTTCCAGTCACCGCCCTAGTAACCCACTTCTTCCAACCACGTCCCACCTCTAAACAACACCAATGAGTAAAGCACACTACTATCCAACCACCTTTCAAAAACACCACCTGTGAGCACCTGAGGCCTCGGGGGACATAAACCAAAATGTTTCATTCCTCTCCCCCAAAAGACTCCTGTACATCTCTTTAAGTAAAATGCATTTAGTTCACCTCCAAGAGTTGCTAAAGTCTTGGAGTAGGGAGAGGGTGAAAGCAATGTTAAAAAAAATTAAGGTACATGTACCAACTCTTCACAATGAATGTACTGTGAACATGTACTAGTAAAATAATTTTTTATTTTAAAGAGAAGCCGGGTGTGATGGCGCACGCCTTTAATCCCAGCACTCGGGAGGCTGAGGTAGAAGGAGCGTTGTGAGTTCGAGGCCGGCTTGGGCTACAATGCGAGCGCAAGGCCGGCCTGAGCTACATAGTGCATAATAAAAGTTTCAAAATAATTCTAGATTTTTAAAGGTAGCACTGAACTATCAAAGTGGTTCCTTAAGTAAATAACATTATTCCAGAGTTCATTTTGGATTAATGGTACTACTGAGCCACTTCTCATAGTTTCTCATAACTTGACTGGATTGAGAGACTACTGGAGAGGAGACTGATCAAGACAGTGCTATCATTACCAGTGGATAAATCCACTGCTACCCACGGCTGAATGTGCTGGTAGAAGGCAGGGCCACACGGAGGAGGCGGGTCACTGGGGAAGTCAGTGCCTTTGGAATCTTTCTCACTGGTGCTCTTCCCCTGTGCTCTGCTTCCTCGCCACACAAAGTGAGCAGCTTTGCTCCACCAAGCCCTTCTGCCATGACGTCTCTTTTTTCTTGGAGCCAGCAGGTGATGGACTGAAAACTCTGAAACTGTGAGCCAAATTAAACCTCCCCGCTGCAAGTTGTGGGAATCAGGTGTTTTAGCCCAGAACAGGCAAACTAACACAGCTACCATGATAAGTAAAAGTAATTTTTAAAATTGCCTCTTTCTGTTAAAAATCTACAGGTAACATTAAGTGTAAATTATATGTGTATATATATATATATAGAGAGAGACAGACAGACAGACAGAAACAGAGACAGATATTCCACACATTATTCCTTCATGTACTTTTTTAATTGTCAAACATTTATTTCATTGCTTCATTGATTAATTCTTGACATCACTGGTTCGCTAATCCATTTATCCATCCATTTTTCTTCCATCTTTTTCACATTGTTACCTTTAATTCAGACCTTTTCCCTGAGTTCTAGACCTAAATATTCACTTGCCTACTCAACAGTTTCAGAAATATTTTACAGGTACTTCAGAATCAACATGCTCCAAGTTAAAAACCTAAACTCAATGCTGTTGCAAACAAATGTATTCATCTTCCAGTGTTTTCCTGAGTGAACAGAGACCTCTTTATCCAGTGTAAGCCACTGACCTGGAGCAGATTTGACACTACATTTCCTGAAAACTTCCCTTGCCAATCAACACCTCCCTCCAGTACAGTCTCTGGACTTCCTGGGCAGTGATTCATATGAGAGACCAGTGCAACCTCTCCTGCTCTAAACCCTACAGCATCTTCCCATTGCTCCCAGGGTCAAGACCAACTCCGAAACCTGGCCTACCCTCACAGGGTCTGGTCCTTACAACCCCCGATCACATCTCAAGTCAATATTCAACTCGGTCTTTACTTGATTCCTTTAATTGCCTTGAAAGAACATTCTCTCTTTTTCTCTCTTTCTTCTGATGGATTTTTTTTTTCTTTCATTCTACTTTCTCTTAGTTATTTCTTAACTTCCAGTTCAAACGTCACTTTTTCAGGGATGCCTTTCATAAGTTCATGATGGGTTTGTATCATATTTTAAAATGCTACCTTGTATGACTATTTGTTAATGCATACTAGCTTATTAGACTTTAAGCACCAAAACAAAACAAAAAAACTCCAAAAAACAGAGAACGTATCTGACTTGTTCAGCATTTTTTTCTCAGCACCCACCATGTACCTGACCCACAGTATCTGAGGGCACATTTATGACTTCAATCAACCTTCCATCTATGGACCACCTGTTATGTGGCTGCTTTTCAACATACAGATGCTTAAAAGAAGATAAACTGTGCCTTAATAACATGAAAACCTTTTTTTAAAAATCTGATAAATACTGTAAGAGATTACAAAATTCCTTGAGAATTAAGTTTATGTTTAATAAAATTGATTATGTAAGAGAAATTAAATAAATTATCCCCATATTTATTGCTGGTTTTAGAAGTTAGATTGCTATATGCTACTCTTTTCCAGCTACTGTAAAAGTCATTCACCATTCCTCGGCTTGCTTCCTCCCTATGCTTCTTGCCTACTGCACTGTTTTATTAAGTTATCAGGATATTTCTATATCTCAACCTCTCTCACTTTTCTTGAGTAGAAAGTATATCATTACAGTTTTTTACAAAGAAGGTGCTCAATACATGGGTTTTAATTGATTTCATCTGCTTCATTTCATAGAAGCCTTTTTAATCTGTTTATACTAAGGTATGTTTTTAAGCATATTTTGGCTATGAAAATTATAATTTTTCTTCTTTCACATGGTATAAAGTAAAAAAGTTAAAAATTAAAAATATGGCACAATTTTTAAATGTATATCCTTAAATTACATGCCAAATATGTTTCATTTGGTTATAAAAAATTGATAGATTATTTGTATATCATATCATGATTATATCTTGCCTACAACTTTAATTTTATTCCTTGAATAACATATAAGTAAACAGAATCCAAATCTAAAGAAAAATGAGAATTTCAAGAATGAAGAAAAAAAATGTTATTCAGTGGGAATTAAAGTTACTTGGTACAAGCTTTCTATCTTAGTAAGAAACCAAGGACCCTGGAACAGTTCCAGCCATAGCACTGACATTCTCATCATGGTTTACGTAAGGAGTGGGTAAAAAGCAGAAAAGGGAAAAGATGCAAAATGAACTATGTGTCTCCACAGCACCCTAATACATACTATCTTTTGTTTAATACCAATTGTTTCAGAATAAAGTTAAACACTTCCAGATACTTTCTTACACCTGGAGCATTGACTGAGACAGGACAGAGTCAATAACCTTAAATTACACAACTACTCTTAAGTTAAAAATAGATTAAAACAGGACAGTTGTTCAGCTTCTCTGATCCAGAGAGGATGATGGTATTCTGAAAAGAACACTGACATTTTCACATTAAAACTCTGAACGATCTTATCAACTTGAAAAATCAATGCCCTAAGACTAAGCATTCCAAAGCCTTCATACTAACTCATAACAGAAAAAGAATTTTAGACCATATGCCCACAGACTTGTGTGAGATATAATTCATCATTTGTGTATTGTGAAGAAAGCAGTGAAAAATGGAAGATTAACATTTAAGATGGCAGAGGTAAGACAACCCAAAATTATCTCTCTACAAAGTCCTTAATAATCTAGTATCACTCAATCTTACTTCTTACTCACTAAATTATTTATTCAGTTATCTATTCATATGTCAGATGTTTGTAAGGGGTGATCAAATTATATAGTGAATGTTTAAATTTCAAGAAAATTTATTACAGTAAAAGATACCTTGCCATTAATCTCCCCTTCATCTTGAACTCACTTATTCCACTGTTCCTGTCACCTTCTGAAGCAGTTCTGGAAGTCCACGTTCACGTCTTTGTGAGGCATGAGCAAACATGTGAATGCTGTTGCTGAATGCAATCCAATGGAAAGACAGACTGGTAAAAAAAATTAGTGTATCTTTCATCCACCTTATTCATGGGCTCTGGCACCCTGTAATTTTTTGCTTTCCCCCAAAGTCAAAATGACCATGAAAGATAAACATTTTGAATTATTCAGACCATTGAGGCAGTCACAACAGCACAACTAAAGACACAAACGAAGACTTGAAGAACTGCTTCAGAAAGTGGCAAGAACCATGGAACAGGCAGGTTGAAAGGGAGGAGTATTGTGAGGGTGATTACTGGCAATGTGTCTTTTACAGTAAAAGTATTTTTAGATTTACATTCACAGTAGTTTTCAATCATACTGCATATTAAACTCCTACTTGTATGACAACTAGCAAAAAATGTTCACAAAATTTGCACTAATTCTTTCCCACAAAATGCAAATTAAACTGTGCAAAAAATTTCCTTATTAAAAGGTCAATTTAAGATCATAAAATAGGCATTTTTTTCCTATAATGATAAAAATATATGTCCTTAAGAAAGTAGAATTATAACACCAGGCCACAAACAATTGTTCTCTTAGCTATTTTATAACATTTATTACATTAGAGGCTATTTTATTTCATACTACAAAATCTTACTTTAGAAGAGAATGGTTTCTTACATACTAATGAAAGCAGGAAGTAAATGATGCCTTTCATGTTATTTTAATTCTTTAGATAACATTAATTCTAGGATTAGATGTGATCTGTATTATTATTATCCAGCAATACCAGAGCTATTCACTTAGGTAAGTGATAATTGGGTTAATCTGAGAATCATAAAGCAAAACACCCCAGGAGAAAATATGATCCATTATGAATTATACATACATTTAATTTTACTCATATTCTACCTACTACTTCCTTGAAATACAAGAATTTATAAAGTTAGTTGACAACAAAAATGTTGGGAGCTTTGTATGTCTATCTTGCTCGTGGTTATATCACCAGCAGTAACTACCACAGTACTCAGCATATAGTAGACTTTCAGTAAAAGGGAGCTACAAAGTATGTTTTTCTGTTTTGAAGGAGTAATGGAAAAACTATCAGAATTACAAAAAATGAAACATTGGAAAGTCTGACATCCACCTGAATTTATGAGGAAAATAGTGTAGGAGGACAATGTTTCAAAATCTGTGAGAATAGGAAGTCATCTTTCATGCCACCTTTCTCATATAGACTGTCTACTACATCATCAAATCCTGATGGCTTTACCTTCTACATGCATCCAAAACAGGACCACTTCTTATCTCCACAACTATCATCCGTGTTACCTCCAATTATGCCTTGTTTAGATAACTGCAATAGTACTCTAATTGGTCTTCTTGGTCTGCACTTGCCCATTAAACATAATTTCAAAAAAGAGTTACAACCGATCTTTCAAAAGCCTGAGATAGACCAAGTCAGTCTTCAATGGCCCACTCATGCACAGTCATAGGCCCTCCAAAGCCATAGCCTCTCCAAAGGTTTACAAGAGCTCTGTGATCTGGTCACCTGATAACTTCATTTTTATGTCTCCCTTTTTGGCTTGCTTTGGACACAGCCAGCACAGCACTGGCTCAGTATGTTTTTGCATTTGCTACACTCATTTCCAGGAAGGCTTTCTCACTCATATTCATCTGGTGCACTCCTTTACCTTTTTAGGGTCTTCTGCAATACTGTATATAAAATAATATCCACCTCCATCATCCCATTCTTTTTTATCGTATTATCCTCTATCTCATATGTATGTATATATTTTAAATTGTTTGCTTATTATTTTTAAAATGCACCTATTATCTACTTCCCTCCCCTTCTATAAGTTCTACAAGGACAGAACTTTGTTTCATTTGCCACTACAGCCACAGTTCCCTAGGAAGTGCTTGGCTCAGGCACACTTGGTACTGAAAACCCTTAGCCAAAAGGGTAATGAGAGTAAGGTAGCCACCTGTGGGGAAAAAGGGCTTTAGATAAACTGCCTACAGACAACGAGATTTTGATTTCATTTTTTTTCTCCAGAGTGAAGATGTATTCTTGCTGACAGAATTTGATATAAGAATCAGTAAAGCCCTATGTTTTAAACATATTCAACAAAACTAGCAGATATATTAAGTACTCCCTGAATGGTGCTATAACTTCCACTGTATAAGGCAGGAAAATGAGTGTCTCAGATTTAACAAGGCTCCAGTTCTGATAGTATTATCATTAGAAACTCTAGGGACTATGGTAAAATGAGCTAAGATAGTCTGTATTTCTTCTTGCTTCATGTGGTTGTGTTTTCCTGCAAAGTTTCTGTATCATCTACTAAAAAGCTAATCTAATCTTAAAATGGTATTGATAGGGCTGGTCCCTTCTCACTAAGTTGTTGTCTTCTTAAAATTCTGTAAGCTCTTCCTAGGCAAGAACCCTGAAACATTCCCTTCCTACTTGAATAGCTTTAACTTAAATCAGTGTGTCAGAGTGAATATTATTTTATATCATGAGAAACAGAAGCACAGTAAATAATTTCATTCATTCAGCAAATTTTTACCAAGCACTGATAAGATGTTAGTATTTTCTGTATTGAATATCAAGTAATGAACAAAATAAAATCAATACCCCTATAGAGTTTGCATTCTAGTTGGGGAAAATAGGCTATAAAAATATACCAGCATTTCATTTATACATGTATGTATATATACACAAAATATACATACACACAAATATAGGTATACATATTGGTTTATGGCAGGGTTATGTACCAATAAATCCATCACACATTGAAAATATTAAATCGAAAATGCATTTAATATACTTAATCTGCTGGACATTGTATATTAGCAACACAGTACACTATGTAACATACAGGTCAGTGATGGCAAGCCTTTCAGAGATGAGTGCCCAAACTGCAACCCAACACCCACTTGTTTTTTCACAAAGTGCCAACACTGCAATTAAATTGGAACATGAGGTTTTAATTTAGAAAAAAAATCCTTCAGACATTAATCTCTTTTGTCTTAAAAGAAAAACAACACACATGCCATGTGTTCACTATCACTGATTGAATAGCTGACTGGAAGCTGTGGCTCAACAAACTAACCTGATTACATACTGCCAGATAAGGAAAAGATCAAAATTCAGAGTATAGTTTCTACTAAATGGTTATCGCTCCCATACCATTAAAATTTAAAAGTTCTAAGTCGAACTATGGCTGGGAATTGTTAACGAAAGTTAGAAGTATGCCAAAAATAAAGTAGGGTACAATCTCTAGGAACTGGGAATGAAGAAGTCTTCTCAGAGTGCTGCTTTATTTTATAAAACAATGAATAATATTTATAAACAATAATTTGGCAAAAACAAAAAACAAGCAAACAAAAAAACCCACCAGTAATTCCTGAAATTACTGAGATGGGTGAGATGAGTCATTGCTTAGCAAATGGCACAGGCTGGAATTCTTCACTTTCCTTATGTTGAGTGCCCTGATTCTATGTGGAGGCCAGCACAGCAAACAATCTGCGAGCGGGACAGCCAACCTGCATTGCCTCTGTTTGGATGCTACTTCTAGCTCAAAGGCCACGAGAGACTTGAGAATCTGAATTCAACCAGTGGTGGATCAGATCATTGGGGTATCATGAACTCACTCCAGTGTGTTGAGCTTAATCTCTGGCTAGTTGCACAGACTCCTGAGTACAAGCTAGGATTCACAGAGACTGTCTGGACTCACTGCAGTCCCTGTATCATGGAACTGCATGGGAATGAATCATGGAGACCTGACAAGGATTCCTTATCCCTAAAACAACATCTTTCTCAAAGGGTTTTAAATTTTCCTTCATAAGAGAGATCCATGTGGCTCATCATATTCACAAAGGGGAAGAAACCGGGAAATGTATCTAAGTGCAGTTTAAATTTCTGCTTTGTTTCAAAGGCTTTGCCATCAGTTCACTATAGGACTGTCTGAAAGGAATGTGCAGATTTTCCTTCTCATCTTACTTTTACAGTCCAGTGAAATGCAAATCTGGGGCAATAAGAGACTCCTCCATCTCCTTTGGAGTTAGTTTTGAATAAACTTTGTTTTCACCAAATACTGTCTCCTGTATTACTTGTCCAGCGGCAAGTTGTAGGAACTTCAGCACCTGATTGTTCCTCTGAAACAGTAACGCTGCCCACATCTCCCTGTCTAGCAGGTTATGAATCAGAACAGGGTAGATGCTTAATACAAGGTGGGCCAATTAAGTCTTTTTGCCAAGAGTTTGAAATCTGAGCTCAAAAGACCAATTAGCTTTAGATACTGGACCTACAAGGTTATATTGATTCAAATATCACGGGATACCTTTGCAAATGAGACAGAGGAAAGTAGTCTTTGGAAAACAAAGCAACAAGACAAGGAGAAGTAATAAAAGTAAACAGAGGGAAAATCAGAGATGCAGCCTAGGTCCCTCCCCTGCTTCCCATTTCCTAGTTTTGGGAACTCCTAAAGCTGCTGAACTTTCTGTCCTTCAGTTTTAAAAAATAACTCAGTTTTCTTATAATAAATCTATTGCATAGGTAGCTTCTGTTTGCTGTAAATAAATATGTCATAAGAGAAAAATAGTAATCCTAGCTATGTGTAATTATTTATTGTAAAAGAATATTTTTGGCACTCTAAATCTAAAATGTAATTGCTGTAATTGATGGAATAAATAACTTTTTGGAAAATGTTCTTGTGATATCTTTTGTATGATAATTGTGCTAAACATACAAATACCAAATTGTGCTAGGGAAAAAAAGGTTAAACCAGATATAAACCGTGTATTTTTGACACATTTAAAATTACTGAGGAGTCCTCTTGAAATTGTAATGAAATTGGCCTAGAACATAAAAATAAAAATACAAGTATATTAAAAATCATAATCAAATATTAGAAGAAAATTAATCATAAATGCTTAGTCAACTAACTGAGATGATCACATCTCTATGCCAACTCTGTGTTTTTAATTAATAGGTAAAGCAGAAGGGGGTAAATGACAGCGTCTAAAAATGAAAAAAGCAAATTTTAAGCTCTAATTAAATGGAGATGCAGTAGTAAAATACCACTGCATTTTAGTAACTATTCATTAGAAAACAAGAACACCTTGGTATGTCTTTCTAAAATTACATTTCACAAGCTTTGGCATCTTTTTCTGTTTCACTCATGGTCATAAAAAGTCCAGAAGTTGAATATGACCTGAACCATCACACCAACTGCCCTCTGGACCTCTGCCATGAGTCTTATTGGTCTGAGGGAGTTGTGGAAGGCAGAGGAGGTTAACATAGTGATTCAGGGCATGCAGGCTCCCAACTAAAACCAGTGTACTAAGATTTGCATGCTGAGTCTGCCATTGTCTTGTAATATGATCTATTGTTACTCTCCTATTGGCTTATTGTGAAATTCTATTTTACTTTAATTTCTTACTTTTCTTTTATTTAAAATAATAAAAGCAAATTAAAAAATATGATCTTGGGCAAGATACTTAAAACTCCCTTTAACTCTAAATTTCCACATGTGTAAAATCAACTTAACAATAGTAACTCTCATTTTGAAAATTCATTCATTTACTTTAAGTGCCAGGTGCATTTGTATGCTTTTGGAATCAATGGTGAACAACACACATAAAAATAACTATCCTCATGAAATCCCACATTCTTTAATTTTGCATCTAAAAGTCTAACTACAGTGTCTGGTACTCAACGTAGGCTTTGTAAGTCTCAGCTGTTAGGAATACTGGTTGAGTATAGCTAGTCTAAAATCCAAAATCTGAAAATTTCTGGATGCCAACATGATGACGCAGTGGAAAATTCCACACTCAACTTCACATGATGTGTCACAGTAAAAGCACAGGTATGCTAAAAATATTTTATAAAATTACTCAGACTATGTATATAAGGGTATATAAAACACAAATAAAAATTTATGTTTAGATTTAGGTCCCATCCCCAACATTTCTCATTATGTACATGCAAATCTACCCAAAAAACAAAAATCTCTTGCAATTTAAAACACTTCTGGCCCCAAGCATTTCACATAAGGGACACTTGAATTGTACTAGAATGAGAGAGAAAAACCCTGGCACTGCAATGAGAGGGACTATGTCAGAATGGGGTCAGCAAATCCAAGACCCACAAAGTGACCCTATCATTAATTATCTGGGTGACCTTCATTTAAGATCTTTTGGCTTCAGTTACTTAAAGCAGTCTTCAAGTGCCTTCTGTTGAGTATATGGTAGATCATGAAATAGAAATGATGGGTTCAGAAAGATCAAAGACAACTTCATTTTATATGCATACATCTTTTCCACTTGTTTATTTTGTTTTTATCCTCTCACTTAAATAGATTAGGTATAAAATACCTCTTTGGTACACTAACAGTTTAGGAAGAGCTTAGATGCACGTGATCAGGTGCAGTTAACAGAGAAAAAAAATCTTCAAAGATTATTGGGGAAAAATGCTACAGAGATTGTGTCCAGATAGTTATAGAGTATTGAATCATAGGTCATGTGAGAGCCCTTGTAAATAGACAGAAGAATGCAGTCTTTGGAGCAAAAGGGAAATAAAGCAGTAAGGAGAGGAAATAAAAGCCCAAGTGAACACCGAGGGAAAGACAGAAAGAGATATGGTATTGGTCCCTTGCTGCTTTCTACCCCATAAAAAGTCTCAAAAAATAAGGTAGAAACAACATCTTTCATTTATCTTCAAAAGTACATATGCCTAAGTCTTATCACAAATCACTGGATGAGGCAATCTACTTGTAGAACACACTAGGGAAATGAAATATTATTCTTTTCTGGGCAACCGGAACTTTCCTAAATTAGTTTTTCTAGTGAAATTTAAAAATAAAATTGGTCTCCTACTTACATATTTTCATGACATTACACACTTTCAGGGTTTTGTAAGTTTTGTTTAAACTACTTTTCCAGAAGTTCCAAGTACTTTTCCAGTTAAACATCATAGCATTTCTACTTTCTTAAAGTAATACGAATGTATATTTATTCCTCCAGCTTAGGCAAATTAGATGGTATACATGGCTCTTGGTGAGAATACTCTTGTTTACCTGACTCAAGCCTATCTCCTTTGAATTCCCTATCCTGGTAATAACAATTCTTTGAAGTTCTTTGATTAAGTGATTTTTTTTTTTTTTTTGCAGCACCAGGGATCAAACTCACAACCTCGTGCCTGCCAGACAGGCACTTAAGCCACTGAGCCAAACTCCTGGCCCTAGTTTTTTGAGGCAGGGTTGCACTATGTAGCTCAGGCTGGCCTTGAGCTCACATTATGGCCCAAGCTGGCCTCGAACTCACAACGCTCCTGTAGTCAGCCTCCTGAGTGCTGGGATTAAAGGCATGTACCACCACGCCTGGTTTACTAAGTGATGCCTTCTCATGCATAATATTTTGACTGTTTTCAACTTTCTTTTAGCTGGAATATTTTTTCTCCTCCTTTTCAGCAACACACCCACTCATCAAGCTTCACTTACATTCTGCAAAGGTTCCCCTGACAGTTCCCACCTCTGTTCCTATACCAACAGGTCAGATCAGACAGTCTTACTATTATTTCCAAATGATTTTATATATATTAGCATAAAATTGATTATTTCATCACATTAATTTCCATCTGAAGGTAGGAACCATGATTTTCCTGTTGCAAATCCCTTGACACAGACAAGCAACTATCCATATCCACAGGGTATAGAATTTTCTACTTGTGACATCATGTTGGTGCTCAAAATTTTTCAGATTTTAGAGTATTTCAGATTAGGAAGGTTCAACATGTACTGCAAATCTTGGGTGAGTAATAAAATAAATATGGTCTTTGAAGACTTTAATTTGTTCTTACGCCATAACAAATACAACACAATAAAAAAATCAAATGCAGATTTAACTGTACAATCAGTACAAAATTTAAAAAGGAAAAAGAAAATATATTATACCTCACCCCTCTAAAAATATCTTTTCTGATGATGACAGTGACTTGGAATAGTATGAAACAAAGAAATGTTCCCACAATGTCCTATTGATTATGATCTTTTATTAGAATACATATCAATAGTTTATTCCTTTTTAAGTATCTATAGATATCAGACAAACATCAAAGGCATAATCCCAAATAAAAATAAATCTTACAAAACAGTTTATCAGTAATAAACCATAATGTCAAATCTGTAAAACTGTCATAAATGTCATAAAGTCAAAATTGATCAGTGTATTTGAAATAGTCCATAAAATACAAGTATGATAGAAAACTGCACATTGGTTTATAGAATAATTATAAAGAAAATGAAGCCAATTAAAACTAAATGAAAATACAAGACATGCAGGAGTCCTCAAACTATAAGGGGAAATTGTTACAATTAAGAATTGTATTAATTTAAGAGTATTTCCTGGAAGTGGATCTCACAAGAACAACAAATACAGTTATTTCTTAATCATACATTCCTACTTTATAATTGCCATACTCATCATATTTGTTTTTCTATAACAAGACACTGCTCTGTTCTCACAGTAATAAAAATAGGAAAGTTAGAATAAATACGTCTCCTCAAAGTTGAAGAGACTATATTTGGGCGAGACAATTATAAATATTTTCAAGTACTGAACTCTAGTGCCCTCTAATCAGTAACAGAACAAAATACGTAAGTTCTTAAAACACAAGGTTTTGCTTATGTTATTGGACAAACTATAATTCAGAGACATAGATTTATTTTGGTAATATTCTGGAATGTCAAAAATGGGGTTTAGTGCTTTTTTGTTCATTATCTGAAAAGAAACTTTTGATTATGTTTTATATTTTAATTCATCTCAGAAATACTTTATAAGAAATTTTTCCAAATAGGAAAATAACTTTCCATGATAGTAAGTACTGTATGATTTTTTCTTTGATAATGTGTCTTGAATATTTCTTTTAACTATAAATAAAGTAAATGGAATTTTATTCCATTGAGATTACTACTGCTGTCAGAGAAACAATTCTACAGGCTGGCCATAGGAACAGGTCCTATAACACAACACAAAGAATGATTTATTTTCTCAGTACAATACCATGTATTGGTGAGGCACTAAAGTGAAAAGAAAACAATAAATTCATCTAAAAGAGCATTTACACAGGTTTGAAGAACAAAAAAGATCAATAGCTGAAGATAAGATTTATCTGCTTCTCATGTTTAACAAGAGAAATAAAAGATAGTTTAGAAGAATTCAATGAAAGTGGTAATAGAAAAATACTATACTGTTATTTTAAAGTGGTTAGTGAGGAAAAATTGTATCAAACATTTTAAAAACCAGAAATGTATTTTTATAGGAAAGGAGATAAAAAAAGATACTCTGTGCCAAGCACAACAGATTTGGGCTTGTGTGTTACTGTTTCTCACATGTGAATAATCACTGACTGACTCTGCAGCTGATTCTGGAATCCTCAGCATGAGGGCTACAGCTGAAACCTATTCATCAAATCTGCTCTCAGTGACACTATTCATGATGCTCAGTCAGGAAACCTTCCCAGTAGGCAAAAGTTCCAGGTCTATGCATAATCTGCTGGCATTTATGGTCAAGTAAAGGTTGACTTTCAAAAACCTATGAAAAATCTTATAAAACAAAGTAGGAAGACAACATAACAGCAGAAGATGGTATGATTTAGTGCAAAGGATAAATTTTTAAAAAACTACCATTTGTAACCTAAAATGGTTTTAACTCTAATGATTAAAAAACAAGGCATCCATTTGCAAAAAAAAAAAGTAATCATTATAAGTAGCAAGAAACCGAAACAATGGTTCCTTCAACTGCAAAGCACTAAAAAGTAAAGACTATTATTGGTAACTGATAAATAAAACACCCTTGCTAATGAACATTTATTATGGTTTAAAGTCATACACTGCCTAGTAGTTGGAAAAAAATAGTGAGACAAAATGAGTAACTAAGATATTTGATGCAGTATTTGATAGGAAAAAAGACCTTAACATCTCAACAAACTCTTTGTTAATGTAATTTAAAACAATGTTTATTCCTTACAAAATTA
The DNA here is from genome assembly GCA_004363535.1 of Dasyprocta punctata. NCBI lineage: Eukaryota > Metazoa > Chordata > Mammalia > Rodentia > Dasyproctidae > Dasyprocta > Dasyprocta punctata. The sequence goes on along the minus strand of RJWM01005164.1, from coordinate 77,920 downwards.
ATTATATATAATTCTTACATAAATTCAAACGTTTTTTTAAGTATTCAAAAATACAGCTCTTACAATGTGATATAGTTTATATTTATAGAAAGTGAAACAGAAATACAATGATGGTGGCTGTTTTAGTTGTAACTTCCAGGAAAATAGTAACTTCACCAAAATACATTTTAAAATGTATGTAAATTGTGAATGGTATTTCAAAAGTAGGTCATAGTTTCAGTTGTAGAACTAAATAGTAAGCAAAATGTTTTGGGAAAATTATGGCCAAGAATATCCATTGAGATCAAATAAGCATACAGTAAAGGTGAAGATAACTTTGTTTTACTGTAACTACGTATTACACAGTGTTACCAGAATGTCAAGTCAAAGGTCACATAATGAAAAACCTCACAAAATGTGTACTTCAATAATTAAACCAGTTCAGGTAGTCTACAATAGCTCAATCTGACATAAACCCTGCTCAAATATTATAGGTAAAATGCACTATTTCCAGTGAATACAAACTGCACCTGTTCCCCACTTAGTCATATTTAGGATTCGACCTGAATTCTTTTACAGATTTCTAGTTGCAGTGACATTCAGGAGTAAAGATCACTTGCAACTACAAGTAACCAAAAATCCACAATCTATAAAACATTAAGGCACTATGCATAATCACAGAATGTTTTCTAAAATCTCCTTTGAAATACCCTAATTAGTATGCTAAAACCTCTTACCCTTGGCCAAATGCACTGTCATTCATTATCATTTTCTTATTATGCTGTTACATGATTTTGAAGAATGAGAATAAGCAACATAGGAAACAGTTTATTATAAGGCTATAATTTCTTAACATTACCAAATTATAGTATATGTCTAGTCACTATTATTCATGATTACAAAAAAAGTTTTAAGAGGTAAGTTATTGTGTAATTAGGTACTTAACTCAGGTAAGAGGAAAGTAAGTGTTTCTGTGAACACTAGCAACTAGCAAAGAATGCTTTCACACAAAATGTAAATACCACCACGAAAATACGTTGCATAAAACATATTTACTGCTTACATTATAGCAAATGAACCATTTTCTAGTGTTCTACTAAAAAAGGTGAAAAATGCTTTATAAATATTATCCTTACCTGTGTATACAGTTTTTACTCTCGAGATAAAACATACCAGCAGCAACGTCTAAGGAAAATGTCACTAACTGTTGGAGTTTTAGTTCATCTTTCTTCTTTCTCAGAAAGGAGAGGAAATCACCCCCTAGAGGAATCAACAAAACAATGAGAGAAATTTATGATGAAATTTGCAATTACAGCCTTTTAGGAATACCTGACAAATTAAAAGGCATTACATATTTGGCCATGCTTTTTGCCTCCATTTGTTTCAGGTGGGGATAAAATTAAGCATGAAAAGAATACATCTGGATAGAAAGTGGACAGCTTAAACTGTTCTAGATACTGCAAAGGTACTTTAAATGCTTTACACTGCACATTACCCAAGAAATAATAATACTCAGTCAAAGCCACACTTGCTCCTATGTGACGATTTTCACTAATTTGTTTAACTAAAACCATCTAAAGGATTTGATTTTCCCTAACACTAAAGAAAGACTACAATCATTCTGAGTTAAAGAATGATATTCTTAGGTACTAGATTCAGTGATTAATCAAAACTTGTAAGTATTCACACCACCATCTCTGTAATAACAGACAAAAAGAGAAACGCTATCATTTTGATAAGATTTAATCGTTGCCCATAACTGCACTTCTGTGCATCTAACACACTTTAGTTCTATCTTAGAAAAACTTAAGACACCATGGTCCAAAATGAATATAATACAATCTAAAGAGTAATATCAAAAGTACTGTGAGCCACATTTTATAATGTTAAAGAGGGTAAAATTGATTTTAAAAATATATTTTCTTTATCCCAATATAGCCAAAATATTTTGTGCATCAATCTAAAAATTATACCTGAGATATTTTACTTCTTTATCATACTAAGCCTCTGGGGTAGTCTGCTTTACTCTTATGGTTATACCTTAATTTAAATGCAAAAATCTGAAATATTTGCATAAAAAAAGTGAATAGATGCATATACCTCAAGTTATTCTAAACATGCTTAAAATTTTCCACTAACAAAATCAAGTATTGGTTTTTAAATTTAGATCAATTAAAATTAAATCAAATTTAAAATTCAGAAATACTAGCCACATTTCTACAGCTCGAGACCCATCTATGGTCAGAGACTACAATATTGAATAGTTCAGCCTTAAAATTTGCATTCATTCACAACACCATTAAAAGCTGTGGCTTATCATTTTTTCTTTTAGTTGATTAAGTATAGTTTCTTGCAGTATTCAGAAGTTAAATATATTAGAATGGAATACATGTTCTTTAACAAGAATCATTCACATTTTCTCTTTTAGATCCCCAGATGTTAAACTGGAGTTCTGTAAGAGAGATTAGCATTTTAATTGCCATTTTCTGAACTTATTTACCCTCTTTAGCAGGCATCTATGCTTTTTTATATAGAAAGGCCCTGGAGGGAAAGACTTAGTGGCTTTTCTTAAATGAGACTATTTGTATAATAAATACCTTCTAATCTCTCAAAATATTCATTTTTCTAACATCTTATCTTACAAAGCAAGTGTTACACAGCAAAGTCTGTTTTTTTTTTTTTTTTTTTTTTTGGTGGCACCAGGGATCGAACTCACAGCCTCACGCCTGCCAGACAGGCACTTAAGCCTGAGCCAAACTCCCAGCCCCAAACCAAGTGTTACACAAATTTTGGTTGGCCACTTATAAAAATCAATAAACTTTTGCCTAAAGAATAAACTTAATGGTGTTAGACCATTTTTTTCTATTCATTTTATACGAATATCAAATGTATTAAATTACTGGATGATTTACTAAAAGTTTCTATCAAGCTTAAAGATCTGAACAAAACACATAATATTAAAAAAAAAAAGGAATCATAAACTTCTCAACATTAATAGCTATCAAAAATATCCACTAGAATGGATTTACAAGCAATATGCAGTTCAAGATACCCTCCTTTGGACCAATATTCACATATCAATTCTTTTGCTAGATAAATGTTTGTCTGTTTTAGAAAAAGTTCAACCTTCTGGTTTTGAAACTACATAGCACTGTTTTTAACTGACAGAATTACTTTCAGATGAAAAGATTTGTTCTGCAATTTGATTTAAAATGAACATACAACTTTCGTTCTATGGAACCCTGATAGTATTTCTTTCCAAAGTTAGCTCATATTTAGGACTTCTGTAAGTCTAATGCCCTTTCAAAATTTACTTCTTCACTTTACACTCCCCACTTGCCTCCCCGAATTGTAAACAGTACCTCTTCTGAAGAGGAAAGGTATCTCTGTTGTTCAATACTTTGTTAGTTAATAAATGTTGCTTAGTATCTGAAATTATTGTTTAACAAAGAAATTATTTAGCAAATTATTAAAAATCACTGATTAATTATATATATTTATAAAGAAAACATTTAAACAGCATTTAGAGTTATGTAAAAATGATGTCAACTCAATAAGGTAAAGAAAGCACCAGCGAGTTAGAGACAAAGACCTATTTCAAAATAGTGTGACACAGTCAAAGATATAAAAGGGATTTCTGGTCATCTTAAAAATCCAATGAAAATTCTGCCTTAGAAAAAAATTCTTCCATAAAATCATTAAATCTAGGGGCACAATTTTTAAATTTGTTTCACATTTTTAGTTATCAGAGGCACAAGATAGTGATCTTACATGAAGGAGCAGAGCTGCCTATTCCCATAACACAGCTCAGCTACTTGGCAAAAAAACTAGCTCCAAGGAAGGTGTTTGGTAAATCTTAACTAATAATGGTTCAGGCATGAAAGTCTGAACCTTGTGCAAGTATAACCAGTAAGAACCACCAAAAGATGTATCATCCATAAGGGCAGAGAACTAAAGTTAAGATATGCAGAAAATAATTCAGACTAGCCAGAAGTATTCCTTTAAGCACAATATTACCCTTAGTTGAATAACCAGAGACTAATAGAAGATGCATGCATTTCAAATCACTGTAAGGTAAGTTTAGAGGGCAAGGCCTGTGTCTTTCAACCAGTTCTTCTGTCATTTTCTTAGCTACCAAGTTAAAACCGTCTCAGAATTTTTCATATATACTATATTCATAGATGAAGCACATACTATACATATGTAAACATGTTACATACATGTAGGATGTATACGACATAGAATACCTACTTTACCACTGCAGTAAGGATCTTGTGCTCAAAGTAGGTGAAAGAAGAAAATAACTTTCCTTCATAATTCTAACTTAACAAAGCTGCACATTAAACCAAGATAGAATAGATAGAATAGATAAGATTTCCTAAAATTTTATTGCAATGATGATTTTCTAAAATAATAATGTATTTTTGATAGCCAAGTTTTGGTTTACCATGGACATGTCCTAAAAATGATGAAAATAATATAAACAGATTGACCTAGGTCTGATTAATCATGTGACCTTGGTAATTTCTCTAATGTTTTTAAACTTCCATACAACAGGAATTTAATATCACTTATTTCTCAGATAGTTTTGAAAACCAAAATGTATCTACAGCTTTAAGCATTTGTCTATCATGTAATACACACTAGTAGCAAAATGATTTTACATTTAAAAAAATAGTCACCACAGTGTCCTTTGGAAGACTGCGCCTCTCCAGTTTATATTAACTTCATCCTCCAGCTTATATTAGTTGAGGGTGGCTTAACTAAACTAATGAAGTCCATCCTCCTTCCCAAGTGGTTGGTCCAGGGACAAGCGCATGGCTTAGTTCAGGCCCCTGAAGCAAAGAGATGCTGGAAGGGTAAAAAAAACTTTGCATTTTTGAGAGAACAGGAATGAAGTGCACTGGAAGAGACAATAAATAATACTGCAAAGACTGGCAGTGTTGGGATGTATCTGAAAAGCATCGTAAGACGCTTTTATGGAAAGCAGAAGACAGTGAAGAATAGACACTAGTTTTGCTGACACACTGGAGCCACTGGATTACATACTGCCTAAAGAGATTTAAGCGAACTAATAAAAATCACTAGCATTATGAACTATATCTTCTATACTACTAAAACAAAGATACTTAATGAATACAATAATATTTACTTTAAAGTTATTTTGAGAATTAAAAAATTAAAACCACAACAAGCAGGAATTTCAAAAAACAAATCATTATTTGCAGCCTTTTTCTTTTTTTGGTACCAAGGATCAAACTGATGACCTAGCCCTTACCAGCCAAGTACTTGAGCCACTGAGCTAAATCCCCAGCCCTGCAGCCAATTTTAAATAATAGAATAGAAGCTTACTATTTTCAATAGTTAGTTCCTTAAAATTCCTGTTACTCCATGCTATAAAGATGTGATCTTATAGGGGCTCTGAGGAACTGATCACACTTAATACAACTCAGTATTAACGGGGCTTTGAGGAGCTAATCATACTTAATACAACTCAGAGGTTATTATGTAAACAAGAATGTTAATGTATCAATTTATAACTGGGAAAAAGGGATCATAAGAGTAATACCTCTAATGACTTATCCTTGAATCAAAGAGATCTTCATTTAGCTTGAAACAACTTTAAAGTTTATTAAATTAAGAGATACTAGTCCCTAGTGATATACAAAATATGTAATCCTTTACTCATTTTTAGGATATTAATTTGTTCTCTCAGAATTCTGTTTTGTGTTCAACTACATATTTAAAAATAAACTAATACTTATAGTAAACATTAAATTAAAGAGTTCTCCTTTATTTTTGAAATAATTTTTTTTTGTTCTGTAACCACCAGTGATCAGAATTATGGTCACCTGCCAGCCCATCAAAAATCAGGGTAAAAAAAAAAACACATACAAACATAAACAGTGACTACTAACTCAAACTGTATTCTAAGAAACAATGGATTTTACATAAGAGATGTAATCCAAATAGGTCAACGAAGAGGAAAGGACTCATGGCAACCCTGAAGCAGCAGATACTGGCTGCTACATGTAGGGTATATTTAGGAGACATGGAATGCATGAAAAGGGAGATTAGCTGGGAGACAGCTCTAGCTGTTGGGTGAGGTGTTGACAGCATATACGAAGAACTATCCATAGAAACAGTTTAAAATGTTAGATCTTCAAAAACTCAGTGATAAGTTAGAAATGCATTAGCTCATGGGGAAAAGATAAGGAAGATAAATAGTGTAAAACTGAAAATCACTACAAGAATATACTATACTTGTATTCTCAAATCTATTTTTTTCTCTCTAAAGAAGCACTTACTGCTCAGCTTGCTACCTAAGAAGCAGAATTCAGGTAGTCAAAATACAGAGCTGAGTATGTGGGTTTCCCAAGTCTGGTAGAAATCCTTTCAGATAAGGTTTCTTAATGGCCACGTTTTACCAACACTGCAGAATGGCAAGAGCCTTTTGGGTTTCTCCTTTGGAGATGGTAGCTGAGAATATAACCTGAGAGCAGGTATGATACAAGTTCAGTAAAATAAAACAGTGCACTTCCTAGTATTTTTAGTTCATTGGCTCAAAGGACAACAGCTATAATCTTGCCAGACATGATATAAACTTCTAGAGAAAACTCTAGAATGCTGGGACTAGAAAGAACTTTGGAGACCACCTATTCCAGCCTTTTCATATTATAGATGAGGGAAATTAAGTTACATGACCTACTTTTGCATTAGTATATGTTTGCAGTACATAATGAACACATTCATCTAGGGGAATACGTACAGGTACATGACACATCTTAATTCTTTTTTTAATCCCTCCAACACCCCTCCCACCCACATTTAGAAAAGCTCTATTTTCCTTCAGTTCTTTTTCTCCTTTAAACCCCCCCTTTTCTACTCTCCTTCCCATTTGAACGAGTTTTTCTTACTTTTTAATATCTATCTTCTATTTTTCTCATTATTTATACTTTAAGTTTCTCACACAAAAGAAACAATACAATGTTAAAATATGTCTGTATGATTTGTATTTCACTTAGAATTATGGTATTGAGGTACATCCATTTACCTAAAAATGTTTTGAGTTTATTTTTCTTTATGGTGGAGTAATATTGCACTGTACATGAATACCACACTTTCTTTATTTGTTCATCTGTTGTTGGGCATATGGGCTGTTAGACTCAGTCATTGTAAACTGTGCTACTACAAATATGGGGATGCACATATCATTGTGGTATGATGACTTTAAGATGATGATTTAGCAAAATTGAAATACTAAGGTGGATGTCTGCAAACTAAGGTCTGGAGCCAAATTCGGCTCCTTGCCTAGTTTGGCTAATGAAGTTTTGCCAGAAAACTGTTAGACTCATTACTTTACATGTTATCTATTGCTACTTACATGCTAGAGTGGCAGAGTTACAATAGACTGCGTGGCCTACAGAGCCTAAGCAGTTTACTACCTAGCTCTTTGTGAGAACACTAGCTGACCATTATCCTAAGGTTATTTCTCAGTATGCCATTTAGCGGAAATGATTCATGTGATTGCTTTATGTATTTTCAATCAATATTTTACTTTTAACTCTGTTTTTTGTACTAGAACTCAGTACAAAAGCAAAGCTTGGCAAGGTGGAATAACCAATTCATTTTTTAATGTCTCAACATACATTTTTATGCAAAATTACATTATACAGAGGTCATAAATTCCATGCTACTCTTCCTATCCACAACCCAGTATCTGCCATACAGGTCAAGAAGTGCCTGTCTTCCCACTTTAATGCAAAACAATGCACTTTCATAATCTGTTGTTTTTTATCTTTCCTCAATATTTTCTTTGATATAAGGTGTAATGACAAAGTGGACAATAATATCAGATATATAACACATTGCTTCTAAACCCTTTAGGACTTGTTACAATGCATTTTATGAAATTTTAAAAAAAATCAATGGGTATTCATTTTGATATCTGTCTACTATAGAAAAACCTACAGAGGAAAAAAAGTCATCCATTTCAAGGTTACTTTGATTTTTTAAAGAGATATGGGACAAAAGGCATCCAGAGTATTTTAAATTTATAATGATAAAACAATAATAAAATCTAACAAGATTTTCAGAGTTATTAATTGAATTTATTATAGGCTTATAAATGTACAGTTACATCTTCATATTTATGCAATTTTATTGGTCATAGAATTTATATGCTCAGACATATAAATTGATTGTTTCCAAAAGTATTACAGTGAAATACTTGTAGAAATACACATTCCAGCAGAGATGGGAATGTCTGTACTAGGGAAACATCAAACAGACATTTCCTTTCTTGCTTTTTTATACTGTAGTAAAAACCACCTATATTTATTCTCTTAATTTCTAAGGATACTGTTCAATATTTTTAATTATATGCACTGTATACAACATACTTCTGTAACTTCTCAATATTGCATGACTGAAATTTTACACTCAATTTAAATAACTCCCTCCTTCTCATCCCCAATAACTACCATCCTACTTCCTGTTTCTGTGAGTTTGATTACTTTAGCTACTTCACATAAGTGAAATCATGAGCTACTTGCCTTTTCATGACTGGTTTATTTCACTTAATATGTCCCCAAGGTTCATCCGTGTTGTAACACATGACAGGATTTTCTTCATTTTTAAGGCTGAGTAATATTTCATTGTATGTATATATCACATTTTCTTTTCTACTGTTAGGCTGAAGGAGTTGTTTATTATGGATATTAACCTCTAATCAGATATATGGTTTTCAGACATAACCTACTTCATTGGTTGCTTTTTCACTCTGTTGTTTTCATTGCTGGGGCAAAGTTTGACACAGTGCTATTTGATTATTTTTGTTTTAACTACCTAAGATCTAGGTGTTACACCGAGGAACTACTGTACATTCAAATGTCATGAAACTTCTCAAAAAAGTTTTTGAGTTTCAGGCTTTTCAGTTAGGTTTGTACTGCTATTAAAATACAGCAGAGAAAGGTAATTTATATAGAACATAAATATATTTCTCTTAGTTCTGGAGGCTGGAAGTTCAAGATCATTATCTGAGGGGCCTAATCTCTGTTTCAAAAACAGTGCCTTAAACGCTCCATTTGTCAAAGAGGATGAAAATTGTGTCCTCACATGATGGAATGAGAAGGGCAAAAATGGACCTCCCTAGTGTGATTCATTTTTAAAGTCACTAATCCTAATCATGTGAGATCTACTCTCACCATGTATTTATCTCCCAAAGGCCCTACTTCTTAATACTACACACTTTGGGTCTTAGTATATAACATACAAATTTTGGGAATCATACAGACTCAAACCTTATCATTCCATCTCTTATCACCTTCCAAAACTCACCTTTCTCACAAAATACACTCATTCCATCCCAATTTTCTTCAAAGTCTTTACTTATTCTAGTATCAACCTTAAAATCTGTTCTGGTTAGCTTTTTATTGCTAGGACAAAATGCCTGACGTATACTAGTTAAAGGTGGAAATGGTTTATTTTGGCTTACAGTTCCTGATGTTTCAGTCCATGGTTAGCTGGCTCACAGGCAGAAAAATCATGGAAGAAAGAAATGGCAGAGGACTGCTGCTCTTCTCATGGTATCTGGGTAGAGGATAGGGGAAAAGCCCAAGAGGAAGGGGACATGTTACAAAGGTCCCAAAGACACAAGTCCAGGACCTACCAGAGCCTACATTCAGAAAAGTGCTTTACTAAGTTCCTGGTCAATTGGGTTGGCAATTAAACCAATCACATTGGCAATTAATATTAACCATCACAAAGTATAAGTCCAAAGTCTCATCTATATATAATAAATCATATATGGGTGGGAATTAAGGTATGATTCATACGAAGGCAAATTCTTCTCAAGCTATAACACTGAACTCAAACAGTTGATGTGGTTCCAAAATATAGTGGTGGGAAAAGGGTATCATATACAATCCCATTCCAAAAGGAACATAGAACAAAGAAGAAAGGAGTAACAGGCCCCCAAGTAACATGCAATAATGCAAATAACATTAAATATTGAAGACTGAGAATAAATTTCTTTGACTCTGTTCTGCCTCTGGGACACACTGGGGTGAAGGTTGGCTCCCAAAGCCCTGTTCCCATGGCATGACAGGGTATAGCCTAGCAGAAGTTGTTAGGAGTTGGAATAGAGTGCCTGAGGCTCTCCTAGTCAAGTGTTACACAGTGGTGGTGCTACAGTTCTGAAGTTTTAGGGGTAACCCTGATTTCATGGCTCTGATGGGCACTACTCTAGTGGGGACTTTCTTAGATGGTTCTCTTCCTGTGATAGCTGTCTTACCTGGGTTCCAAGGCTCTCCAAAGTATCCTTTGAAATCTAAGTGAAGGATACCACTTTCCTCCACAGTATATTATTCTGCCTGAAGAATTAGCAAAACATGGTCATCATCAAGGTTTATTGCCCTTACTCTCCAGAGGAACTGCCATTATAAACCACATAGTACCTATATTGACTAAATTCATACCTGAGCATCCCAATAGCACTGTGCAAAGATACATTAAAATACTGTAATTTGTTCAAATGACTTTCTTATAAGTACTCTCAGAAAAGAGATAAAACTCATGCATCCAGTATAATCTTGTTTATAGGGGAAAAAAACTTTGCCTTTAAAAATAATTTCAACAGGATTTTATTATATAAACTTGTAGAATGTAAGTTCTCGCTCCAACTTAATCAGTAATTGGTTCTGGGAGCTTGGACAAGCTGCTCATTTTCTCTGGATTTCATTCATTACATGACTCTAAGGTTCAATTAGATCTACAAACTCTGTCCAATAACAGAAAGTGGGAATTTGGGGATTTTAGTCATAATCTCTGGGTTTCTGGTTTCAATATACTCTCTCTGAGCACTTTGCATGAATTCATATTTTGTTCTCTATGTAAGTCTTCCATCCTCACTAGACAGCATTACTTCATTCTATGCCAGGACTATAACGCTCTTCCTTTTGTTTTCATATATGACCTATTGATAAAGTCAGAGCTCCTCTGCAAGTCTCCTTCATTCTAAACTCTCAGTATACAGTAATCCTAATAATCTATGCTATCATTTCTGATATCTGATTCCAAAACTCTGAGAACAATGTGCTATTGATTAATAGACTTTATTCTGTATATACAACTTACAATCTCCTTCCTTGTCCCTATCATTTATGGTTTATTATCATTGGTGTAGCCTAAGCCAATGGTGGCAAACCTATGGCACACATGTTATTAGTTTGATTTATTTATTTTGTCCTGGGGATTGAACTCACAACCTTGCACTTACCAAGCAAGCACTTGAACTGCTGAGCTAAATCCCTGGCCCATGTCATTCGTTTTTAAGACAAAAAATGTTAATGGGGGAATTGTTTTCTGTAAAATAAAACCTCAGTATTCAGGTTTAATTGCAGTGTTGACACTTTGTGATAAATAACTGGGTTTTGGGTTGTAGTCTGGGCATTGGTCTCTAACAGGTGGGGTATCACTAGCCTAAAATGGCATCTATTCATGTTTAGATAAAATACTTCTTTTTAGAATTCATATTTAGCAGATCAATAGAGTCATCTCTCCTGACAAATTGCCAGCTAATTCATTTTCATTATTTAGACTTCAAATTTAGCATTCAACAAAAGATAATGCTAATACCCTCAGTTCTAAATGAGTAATGCATCACTCACCCCTTCACAACCTACATCAACTTATTTCCACCAATAGTCAATATTTTATTAATTTATGTGACCTTTTCACATTGCCTCACATGGAGTATTCCATTCCTGATCTTTCATCATAATCCCCAGAAACTTCAGACTAGTAATTCACTTCATATAACACTATCTGCAGATAACCAATTAAAACAGTGTTTTAAAAGGAAAATTAAAACAAAAGAATAGAGAGAAAAATGAAACAAAACTTTTATAAATAAAGAGAGGAAGACAGGTTGGTTGAAGGGAGAGGAAAGGAATGGGTAAAAAGAAGAATCAAGATATACCATGTACAGGTACAAACTCCCTGTGATGAATGTTATCATTATGTATATCTAAATGTACCAATAAAATTAATTAAAACAGCTTTCACTGAAATAACAGTTTAAATGTTCCAGAAAGACCTTCAGAAAAGTTTGAGTTATCCAGGTATTCCTTTCAAGTTATTGTAGCTCATTTAATTGTTTTCATTACATTAATACAAGTTTAATAAGCAAGCAAATAAAAATGTCGTGTATAAGTGGATTTTATTTTCCACTTTAGATGTACTTTATCTAGCCTAAGGGAAAAGCAACTGTATTTATCCAAACAAAAAGGTAGCAGTTTTATTAAATGACCAAACTTACAACTTCAAATGTAGAAAACGATAAAGTTATGATCCACTCAAATGATGTGGAAAGGCTGGCGAAAGGAAATGATTCTCCTGAAGTCATAAATTGCCAAAATGGCTCTAAGAGCACACATTAACAAGGAATTTAGAAATGGGATAGAGATTAGAAAAGCTATGGGGTTGCCAGTGGCTTAGATATGATCTCTGATAGCCACACTGCAGCATGAAGATTCATCCTAAAAATTTACAGAATCTAATGATATGACAACTTTTACCCTGAATAGATCTCTTTGAGGAAACTATAACCTTTCATGTTTTCATTTTCTATCTGGCTACAATACCCTTAAGCCAGAATTTCGCTCAGGGGTCTGGCATCTATACTGACATGTCTTCTTTTGACAGCCAGAACAACATTTATATGACTTCCAACTATGCATAAAGATATTTTGTTAATACTAGGAAAACTCAAAAAACTACAATTACTACTGCTGTGTTTTTTAATTCATTCATTCAATAAAAGTTATAATATTATGCAACGAGACATTCAGATATAGGGAAAAAAATATTTCCACACTGTAGAACACTGATCTGGAGTTATCATGTCAGAAAAACCTTCCAGAAATTAAGTATAGACCAAAAATACTTTTTACATCTATATGGAACATGTACAAATGTTTTTCATGTCATTATTCCTTAAACAGTATAATACAGTGACTATTTGTATTTATTTTATATTAGGTATTATAAGTAATCTAGTCATGATTTAAACCAAATAAGAGGATGTACATAGGTTATATGGAAATATTACACCATGTTTACCTAAAGGAATTGAGTATTCTCAGGTTTGATTTCACAGAGTGTCCTCGAATCAATCACTCTGAGACACTGAGGGAACCTAAGTGTCTTGGTTACTTTTCTCTCATTGCTGAGACAAAATACCTGACACCCAAAATTAGGGAAGGATAGGTCTATTTGGCCTACAGTCTATTGGAGGTCCATAGTCAGTTGGCTCCAAGGCAGGGTGGCATGGCAGAGGGCAGCTGTTCATGGCAGCTGCAAGCAACAACAGCAAACAGGGCAAAAGAGGGTAGGAAACAAGCTTTCTTCCCTCCCTTATATTTTATGCCAGCTCTGCCCCTTGGCAGGTGCAGCACTCACACCACCAATCCCAGCGCTAGACAATGGACCAATCACAAATGCTAGATTCAGCCGCCTCCATGACTGCATGAGGCTTGGGGGTCACTCCGACACAAACCATAACACCAATAATCCTAAGTGTATTTCGAAAGAACTCTATCAATTATAATCAAGATATAATCTCTCCTCTACTATAAGTAATCTTGAAATAGTTTTATAATTATTTGCTCCTCCTATTACTAAATTTGTTTTTTTCTCTAAATACAGAAAACTTTATTTATAGCATGATTTTCCTTAAACTAATTTACATTTTTTCTACTGTATTTTCCCAAACATCAAATTCAGATTATATTAACTAAGAACCTGGAGTCAATTCTTTTTCAACAACTCGCCAAGTTCTTCTTTGTCATTAAAATATCTGGCAATCAGAGTGCTATATTACTACACAGCTAATTATTTTTGCTTATCATATGGGACTCCTAACTATCAGAAGCTTTCCTTTTATTTAGTATTTTCAAAATTAATTATTAATTATCAAACATACTTGGTGAAACTTCCAACCAATTGAACTGAGTTGAATAGATCTTAATTCTGAAAAAATGAGGCAGGCCTTTTGTTCTTACATTTATGTGACCAAGTAAAATATGTTTTCTGTATTTTTCTCACCATTTTTAAATAACTTTTTGCCAGCTTTACTTACAGCTAATTGTTGAGTGGATATATGTTTGAGGAGACAAAAACTCTACTTTAATCATTAAAAAAGCATCATCTAACATTTACAAAGAAAAGCATATAGATTGACTTCCAAGGAATCAAATTTACACTTAATAGGGAAACATGCAAATTCCAAGGTTTATTTAAGATCAGCTACTGTAAATAAATAAATAAATAAATAAATAAAATACAGAAGCATGTTCTTAGAATTATTGAGTATTCTAAGAATATGCATGCTAGTAGATGTGATAAAAACAACTTTAATGTTCACTCTATACTTAAAATTATTTATGTCTGGAAACTGAAGTAAAACAAATAAAATCTTTCAAGTCTTTCACCTATTACAATGTTTTAAATTCCCTTAGCTATTTAGGCAGCACACAAATAGACAAAACAAACAAAATAAGAGCAACAAAATAATCCTAGAGCTCGTCTTTCTCAAATAGGTAATATACACATTCCTTCAATATTGTCTTGGAAATACGAAGACATTTTTAATCATTGACATCAGTATCTTCCCTCTTTTTGGCTACAACCTTGTCATTTTCCCTAGAATACTGCCAGAATTCATCCTAACTTGGATTCCAAAATTGTCCTTCACAGCTAAATCATTTCCCACCTCTACTGTTAGACTGTTTATAAATCTATCTTCAGAATACTCAAGAGGCAGAGACAGCTCAGTAAAAGTACTTTATCATTTAACAGAATCTTACATATTCTGGTACCCTATACATCCCAATATAAGACAGAAATTGTTATTCAATTCATTCCTTTCCAGCTCTGATAGTTTCTGATCTCTCAAAGACATCTTAAGCTCTAAAACAATCTACGTACTATTCATTTGTCTTCCAACCTGGATTTGTCTATTTCTTGCTACGGATCCCTGTGTTTGAGAGCAATGATTTTGCTTGGACTAACTGCCTTCCAATCTCACTTCTATTATAATGACTAATCTTTTGTATCTCATCTCAAAAACATATTCTCATCTATATTCAGGACTGGCTTTCATTAAAATATCTGGCCCATTAAAATCTCCTGAGTTTGTATTATTTTTTCCCTAGAATCTACAGTCTTTATATTTGCAAGTATCAAAATTTTACCGATCTACACATTAACAGCACCCTTCCTGTCAAATTAATATTTGTTTGGGAAAAGAAAGTCTTCATATTTATTTTTAGTATTTTAACATTTTGACTAAATCTAAACCAACTAGTACTTTGAAAATATTGACAACTGTGAAAATGGATATTATTTACTCTGAATTATCTAAATGCTACAGGGATCTAAGAGGTCACCAAACTGAAAATACAATCTATACTTAATGCTGTTCCTCAGTTCTGATTTAGCCAGCTAACATTTATTAAAAAATATTTACACTATTAAGAATGATGCCATGGCCAGGGATTTAGCTCAGCAGCACAAGCTGCTGGCAAGCATGAGGTTGTGAGTTTGATCTCCAGTACCCAGAAAAAAAAAAGGTGCTATGTTGTTTACATATATTATTTCATCTGACCCTTTGTATTTTTTATTTCACCATTTTATAAATATGTTGAAAAGAGTTCAAATAATGTACCTAAAGTCATGTAGTAAGTGTAAGTAGTACAGGGAGTACTTAAATCCATATATGGTTCCAAAGCCACTGTAGTCATGTTTACAGTGGCCAAATTCACACACAAGTATACCACCTCCCAAATGAGTTTTAGTGTATTATTAATTTCATTGAACACTGCTTTTGTGTTAAAATACAACAGAGCATTACAAATGACAACTGAGTTGATTCGCGTTCTTTGTGATGTGCTATTTTTTTTCCCACTGGGCTTTCTAATTCTGTAAAGAAATCTTCAGTTTATAATTAGATACTATGGTATGAAAGAAATTTATTCAAGGAGGAAATTACAGAGATAAGAAATACTTTCTGCAGGTCTCAAAGACTGAGTTAGGATTTAATACTGCCTGAACTGCTGCTCTACCAGTATAAAAATCTGGGGAACAGCCATGAATCTTTCCTCTGTTGCTTCTATTTAGATATTCAGACAATAATCCTTAACCCAACATGTTACCTCTACATGAGATCAAATACAATTGTAAAAAAAATCACAGCTAGGCATGGTGTCACACCGTCTATAATGCCAGCACTCTGGGAAGATCTGAAATAGGAGGAACCCAAGTTTAAACCCAGCCTGGGAAACTTAGTGACTTAGCAAGATCTCATCACAAGATAAAAAATAGCAAAAGGGCTGGGGATGTAGTTCACTGTAAAAGCCATGGGTTCAATCTTGGTTACTGCCAAAAACAAACAAACAACAAGCAAACAAAAACTATCCCACACACAAAATTTTCTAACTCTCTTCTAACAGATGATCACAAAAACACAATTACCGACCAGTGCAACCATTAAAGAGAGTAAATTAGATCTATCTATCATGATCTACAAGATCTAGAGAATATTTTTGTTAAGTGATAATAAAACACAAACATAAAAAGAACAAATTGGTATGTATCTCACAAGCAGCTAGTAAGAACTGCTGCCTACAAGAAGACAAACTAAGGAGAATGGAGTCAGGTTCAGAAAGACAGCTTTTCATTGTGTCTTGCTGTGTACTCTTTCCAGGGAGTCATTTCACCACCTAAAACATAACTGCATGGAAAAGAAAACCCAATTTCTTACCCCACCCATACACACAGCATTACTCTATCCCTCTCTTAGGCCAGTCTCTTCCAAGGTTTCTGTGTCTCATTCTATTTATTTTCCTGCTTCATAGACACAAAAGACTTTTTCCACCCTAGAACTTTTTTATGTCCCCTTCTATGTGCTTCCCTCAGCCCTTTCAAAGGTGGATTATTTTTATCTTTCAGATCTTAGTGCAGATGTTACTTTCTCTTAGAGATGTTTTGAAAGCCCCCTAACATTAACAAGGCACCACCTGTTATGTATCTCTGAGCAATATTCTTTGCACAGTAAAATCTGAATACTAAACTCATCTGTGATTACTGTTAAATATATGTCTTCCTACTGCACATAATTCTTTGCGGGAAAAGACCACAGATGTATTTTTCACCAATATATTTTATACGAAATATGATGGCATTTCATATTTGTGAAATAAGTAATACAGATCTTACAATAGAAGATTTATAAAGAATAAAACATTTTTAAGAAAATGTATTTCTGAGTTTCAAAGTCCCTTAAATATAGAGTGATAATATATTTTCAATAAAATAATCATTGCATTTCCTTTTTCTAAATTAAAACTAATTGGTTTGGAATATTGTAAAAAGAAAAACAAAGCTCTATCAAAGTACAGCTTCATTCTACTAAATTTAAAAATTTAAGAATATAAATTTGACACAAAAGTAATTTCGATGACAATATATTTGTAAATGTTAACATATACTACAACCTAAAATTTTTACTTTAAAAGAGCACTTTTGAAAATGTAAATGATTAAGGATTCTATTTAACAAATGGTATGAGATCATGGTAGTTGTTAACTATGGGAAGGGTGTACTCTTTAATTTATAGCTGCCAAAGTGAAAAATGTAGATATTGAACCACTTGCTGGTAGAATATCATTAAGATAAATTCATTTGGAAATCTAACACAAACTAGCAACCAAGAGAAGAAAAAGAGCTTTAAAATACAGGTACTAATCTAAAAATATGTAATATAGCACATTATACAAAATGATTAAAGATGTTAACAGTCATTTACTTCATCACTCTCTTGAAATATAATGCTTTTCATGTTGTTTTCTTGTTTGACAGAAGAATTTAGGACAATTTATTTTTCAAGGCAAAGATTACATTTTCTAGGTGTATTTATTAGACGCTCAATCTCAGGCACAGCTGTGTTGGGCATTGAATCATATTCTCTCTGGAATTGAAATGCATACCTATAAATAGTGCCAATGACAGTCAACTTCAGGTTTATAGAAAAGGCAAATGAAGGCCAATAAAGAAAAGGAAAGTTCCCCAAACACAAAACCTTATTATAATGACAGTTTCTAATATTATTTTCATATTTTCAATGACAAGAAGCTATACAATGCTTCATAGAAAGTACAGTGCTTCAAGATGAATTTGTGAAGTTGTTTTATGTTATATAGCATCTCAAAGCCTCTAGAGGGAAAAAGGAGTCTCTAAATGAGAAAAGAGATATTAAATATGACCATAAAACTGGTGAAAAAATGAAAAAAGAAAAATGAATAATGGATTTTCAGAAGTAAATAATTTTGCTGGTCATAAAAATGAGCATTTAACAAGTAGAAGATTGATTTTTATCCTTAAAGGTTTATTCAAATTTAAGACAGGGATGGAAGGAAAGGCACATATATACACATTTCTGTCCACTTAACACAAAATAGAGACCTGAAGGCCTAGAAGGTCTAAGAGATATTCAGTATTTTATATTAAATTTCTCATAATGTAAGTCTCTATATTCGTTACCCTTTGGAAGCTGATAAGGACATCAGGAATCCAGCACAGAGTTCAGTGTCACCACAAGTTAACTCAAACTTAAATAGGCTTTATATAAGAAAAACCCTTTCTCCCTAAGCTACTTTATAATACTCTCTTCTTTTTATCCAGCTGTCCTTCCTATTCCATGAGGCCTTCCTGAATCTAACATCAGCCTCTACCTATCTTAATAATTGCTGTATTCCCCCATCAATGCTTTATTTTTCACACTATTCAATCTACTACATGTTTTGCCTATTTTGCCTATCTATTTAACATATTCTTTCTCACACAGTATATAAGCTCCACAAGAGGTTATATTTTACCTATCTGTGAAAGTCTTCTTGGTCAATTTTCTTTACTGCTTTCACATCCCTAGTATCTGGCAGGCTCTCGGTAGCTTTGTATTTGTTGAAGAAATGAATAACCCAACAGAATTCCTAGTTCTTATGTTAAAATAAAATTCTACTAAAACAATATTGGTACCTAAAAGTGGAATGATTTATCACCTTAAATATAAACACATAAGGTTCATTTTGACTTTGTCTGGTCATTTCTGAATACAGAGGCTAACTTACAACTAGAATGGGATAAAATTTTCAAGTAAAAGAAATAATAGGCACTCTGCTTTCCCTGCCTGCCAGCCTCCGGCAACCTAAGTACAGTTTACACCCCCAACAGTAACACCATGGCCAGGAAGGATGTCTACATCAGTAGCCTCATGCAGACCTGCCAGTATGCAGCCATCATGGGCTGAAAGAATTTACCCTCTGTCTGGGCTGCTGTTTCTGATAAAATCTTGATTATCATCACACCAGCCGGCTGACAAAGATTAGTCAACTTTGTGTGTGTGTGTGTGTGTGTGTGTGTGTGTGTGAATGAACTGACATTTGGTGATCAGGAATGCTCTGTGATCTGGAACTCACTGCTATAGTATGGAGATATACCATGAATTTTTGTGCCAAGAGTTCCAATAGAGCCTCAATCTTCAAAGTCACTATCCGATGACTGTCAGGACACTAGTCCTGCTGACGGTCAAGGAAAGTACACACAGTGGTTTGACCAAGAAGAGATGCTAAAAAGAAAGAAACTGGCCTCCCACATGCAGCTTGCCCCTGCTGACATTATCTGTTATCACTCTTAATAGCTTTTGCTTCCCCTCCTTCCTGCATACACACACACGTGCTGTTTTTGTTTTAGGGGCTACTGCCCCGTACCTCTTCCTGCTGTGAGCAGGGACAGGCTGGATAACTCCTCCTTCATCTCCATATCTCTCCTCTGTGTGTCTCGGTTTATTTATCTTTGGATGAAGACAAGTCCACTAATTTTTTAAAAAATAGCACTGCAGTATCTTTGGCTAACACCAATAAGAGGATCTGTTTGTTTTTTATATGGTAGAATATGAAAACTTCTACTTAAGTAGAAAATATAAAACAAAAATATAAAATACCAACATATTCATGTATTCACTTCTACTTTCATCATAAAAACTGAGTCAAATGATAACTCAGTTATATTTTAATCATGGAAAAATTGTATGAGCTTCCAATTATTTTAATGAAGTAACTTTTCTTTATAATTCTGATAAAATGAAACCTCATACTAATAAGGCAGTTAGATTCACATATATTTTATACAACACTGGGAAGAACCTGTTTGTAAAAACAAGTTGTTTTATCTAAATTTGGTTATTTCAGTTTACCAGTTTTACTAGTCCTGCTCATGTCTCTAACATCTGTGCCAAATATAAGTAGTCTATCAGCAATTAAGCAACTTTCTTACCACTTAAAGTATCTCTAGCAGTTTTAAGATTTTTCTACGTATGCTAACAAAAACTGAAAACTAACCAACAGAGCAATTGTAGAATCATCACTACCTTTAAAAAATGCTAGTCCATTTGAAAAGGATGCCTATGTGTTCCTAACTCCCACACTTTTAATCACTAAGGATCTTCAAAATACCACATCATTTTAAGAACAACCTAAGAGCAATAATATGATTCAGAGGATGCTTTGTCCTGCTAACCAGGCCATCTGCCTCTTTGCAGGAGGGTTGTTACTCATAGGTACAAATGCCATCAGAAACTCAGAACACAAAAAGCAGATGAGTAATACTACTCAGATTACACAATGCACGTATGGTTCAAATGTACCACGAAAACTTAACGTCCATTATAACGTAACATTTGCTCATTGAGAAGTAAAATAAAACCCTAGGCAATTTTTAAAAACTCTTGTCAGAGAGGTAACACAGTTATAGATATATTTTTCTTTTAATTTTGCTTATTTTTCTACTGGGCAAAGAGTTCACACTAATAGATGAGAGTGGCCTGCTAGAAGAGAGAGTTCTACCTGAAAAAAGAATAGGGATGAAGTCAATAAAACCTAGTAGATTATCATGGTTATCAGTTTATGCCACATGAAATTTAAATTAAATCCAACTTCAAAGGAAATTAGTACTTTAAGTATCTGGACAGGTGGTCAGATTAAACTATTTCATTTATACATGCTCTAAGATATTAAGCAGAAATGGGGCTCAGAAAGGAACACTAATTTAAAGATTTTATCTTTCCAATGTTGTTTTGAAAATATTTTACATTATATTAAAAGTATTAACTATAATATAGATGGTAAGTGGACATGTCTTTATTTTCATCAGTGTAACATGCTTGAACTATAAAATAGACAAAAACAGTTTAGAGATCATCGTGCCAGCTAACATACAAAACAAAAAAGTAATTCTTCCAAATTTAAATTTCTAGTGTACTAATTTATAATTATACCCATTTGGGTCATGTCTAAATTGTTCTACAGGAATATTCTTCATCATCTTTGAAAAACGAAGTAATTAAGTTCCACAGACTTAGGGCATTCTCTAGTAATGTAATGTTACATTAAAATTTCAGAGTTGTCAAATATAATTTTGTAAAACATTAACTTGAGCATTACTTTGTTGTCCTCTTTCTTGACTTTGAAATTTACTGCTGTAAATTGTTATACAACTGCCAATTCTTTTAGTAAGTGCCAGAAGCCACATTCTTTAATCCTTTGGTGGCTTGACTTATCCTTTTTACATTTATGAGAAGTGAAAGAAACAAATGGCATACAAGTATCCAGAGCCAAAATGCTGGGACCATGTTACCAAAGGATCTAGAACTGTCATTTCTAGGGACTGCCATAAAAACCTACAGCTGAGATGCCATACAACTGAATTTGATCCTATTAGAATCGCATAAAGACAAAAAATTTCTTAATAAGAGAAGCAAAATGTTTACTCAGGAATCAAACTCAGGACCTTGAGCTTGTCAAGCAGGCATTGTGCCATTAAGCTACATCCTTGGCCCTTTACTCTTTAATTTAATATTCTGATAAAATTTAGTGAAACTGGCTATAGAAATTCCAAATAGAAATGGAAAATTAACAAAAAGTTAAAGAAAAAAATCCTGGAAATTGAAAGACCTCATTGAAAGGTTATTAATATTAATAACCACGTCTATTTCCAAGCCCCAAATCTCTACATGATATAAACCGAGGGACCACCATTTCTTTTCTTCAATCATAAAGATGTCATGCAATAGAGGTGAGATATTTTGACATTGTCTAAAAATCAGTGAAAACTATTTAATGCTAAGTTTCAAACCGGCAACTTGCTTTATGAGTACATGTTTGCAGTAAATAACGTTAACACTCCTTGTGTTGAGTTGTCTTAGTTACTTTTCTCTCATTGTTGAGACAAAATATCCAACACTCAAAGTTAAAATGAGGAAAGGTTTATTTAGCTCACAGTTTGTAGAGGTTTCAGTCCATAACTGGTTGGCTCCAAGCAGGATGGCACATGGCAGAGGGGCAACCATTCATTGTGGCAGAAGACAGCAAATCAACAACTGAAGGGTAAGGAATGCCTCTTTCTGTCCCAGGGCATTCACACCCTTAATCCCAGCACTGGACCATGAATCAATCACAAACTTGAGATTCAGCCACCTCCGAAAAGCCCACTCCCCCATGACTATGTAAGGCTTTAGGGGGACATACAGACACAAATCATAACTGTACATGTACATGACACATCTTAATTCCATTTTTAGCCTTTTCCCTCACTTCCCTTCCCTCTCTTCATCTTTTTATCCCCTTCCCATTTAAGAAAGATCTATTTCCCTCCTTCCTACTATCTATATTTTATTTTGCTCTTTATTTATTGGGCTTCTCATAGAAGAGAAACCATGTAATATTCAGCTTCTGTGTTTAATATATTTCACTTATTGTGGTTTCAAGGCGCATCCAATTTCCACAAACGCCTAAAATTTTATCTTTCTTCATGGCAAAGTAATACTCTATTGTGTGTACATACATTTTCTTTTTTTCTTTTTTTTTATTTAAGCGAAGAAAAAACAGAAAAAAAGATATAAAACAAAGACAACAAGCAAAAGAGACAAACAAACGACTAGAGTAAATACACAACAGTAACACTGCAGGTTTACAAAACCGTATGATAGAAACTTGACAACGGTTGCAATATTGTGTATCGTTATATTTAAAATGGTTACTTACATTAACAGAAAGAGACATGTAAAATTGATCTAATCATGAGTATTACTTGTTCTTTCTCAATAACTAATACATTCAGCAGTGTGTTCATTTTAGTTATCTTACATATATACAGGTTTATATCTACATTTTCTTTATTCATTCATCTGTAACTGGACATACAGGTTGCTGCCAAAATCCTGCTATTATGAATTGTGCTGCTACAAACATGGGTGTGCACAGATACTGGTAGTCTGAGATAATTTAACGCTTTCAGGAAGATACCTAGAAGGCCAGTAGTTTTAGTTTTTTGAGGAATAGTCATACTGATTTCCATAGTGGTTACAGTAGTTTACACCTCTACCAATGATACAGATGGGTTTCTTTCCTCACAGTCTTGCCAGCATTCCCTATTATTTGTCTTCTTGATGATGACCATTCTTTCTGCAGTAACAAGGAATATCAGTATTCTCTCATAGTCAGAGATATGAACCTCCTATTCTGTTCTACTGACCCTCATGCCTGCTTTTGTGGCTGCTTTTATCACTGTAGTTTTGTAATGTAGCTTTATGTTTGGGATTGTGATGGCTCCCAATTTGCTTGTTGTTTAGAATTTTGGCTATTCTGCGTCTCTTCTGGTTCCATATGAATTTTGGGATTGCTTCTTCCAGTTCAGTGAAGAATATTGTTGGTATTTTGATTGAGACGATGGTAAATCTGTGTATCAATTTTGGAAGTATGGCCATGTAGAGTCTATTGGTTCTGCCTATCCAGGAACAGGGCTGTCTGATATCTTCTTTGTCTTTTTTTCTTCTTTGTTTTTTGTCCTTTTTTTTTTTTTTAGCATACTATATTTTTCTTGTAGAGGTCTTCATGTCCTAAGTTAGATTAATTCCTAAATATTTAATGTTTTTTGGAGATATCATGAATGGTATTTTTTCCTAATTTGTCTTTCAGTTGGTTCATTAGAGTACAGGAATGCTATGATTTTTGCGTTGATTTTGTATCCTATGGTGACAATACTGAATCTATTTTCTTGGTTCTTCTATGTAGAGGATCATGTCACCCGCAAATAATGGTATTTTGACTTCTTTCTTTTCTGTACATAGCTCTTTTTTTTTTTTCTTGCCTAATTGCTCTTACAAATGTTTCAAATACTATGTTGCACAGGAGTGGTGGTAGTGGATATCCTTGTCTTATTCCTGATTTTAGAGAAAGCTTTCAGTTTTTCCCCATTCAATATGATGACAGTTTTATCACAAATGGCCTTTATCATATTGAGATAAGGTCCTATTTTCTTCAGGGTTTTTGATCATGAAAGGATGTTGGATTTTGTCAAGGGCTTTTCCATTGAATGACTGTGACTTTTGTCCTTGCTTCTGCTTATGTATCACTTTTATTGATTTGTGTGTGTTGAACCAATAGTGCATCTCTGGGACAAAGCCTACTTGGCCAGGATGTATGATCTTCTCATTGATTTGTTGCCCTCTGTATCTTGTATGCATTGTATTCTGTTAGTATCTTGTGAGGACTTTCACACTGTATTCATTAAAAAGAGTGGTCTATGAATTTGGTATACAGATTCTTAACAACCATGCATCTGTAGGAGTGGAAAATGTATGACAATATAACATTGTCGAAGTTCCAGTAAGTTCTGAACTCAAAGCAAACATCCAGGTCAAAAAGTATATCCAGGTTAAAAAAAAAAAAACAAAAAACAAAAAACCAAAAACGTACAGTTACAAAGCTCTTGTTAAATTTACTCATTCTAACTAAGATCTGCACAGACACTGATATACTTGGCATCTAAAGTCCTTGTTCTCCTATCTATCTAAATGTCTGTGGCAGTCCTAATTTAGCAATACACATGAAAACAAATGAGTTTTATGGATCATAAATATTCCTTTAATTTAAACTGTAACTTTCCACTTAAAAATATATGCTCTCTTCTTTGAATTCCTAAGTCATGAATAATTTGTCTGAAAAATAAAGGATCATCTTATAGCATATGTGACTTTCTCTGTTTAGTTTTAGAATTTCCCATTGTCATTTAGAACTGACTTTTGTTTGATTTGTACTTACCAAGCAAATAGTAAGCAAATAAACAATCAAGGATTCACAGTACTCATAATTCAAGAGTTGATGCAAATTAAGACAGGATCATCTCAGAGTATTCATTCTCAACTTGAATTCTCAAATGCTTATAATCTCTTCAAACATTAGCCTGCTTAAAATGTATTTTGGATTTATGATTCCAAAGAGCTCAGTTATCTGACAAGAACAGGAGCATATTAAATGTATGCATAATACATTTTAAAAATGGTTTGCATATTAGACACTAAGTAGTTACTAAATCTTGCTTTAAACCTACCAGTTTTCTCAATCTTCCCTCTACAGCTTGACTCCCAGTGGAGAGAAAACTAACTCAAACAAAAAATTTTCTTTTTAGTGAAAAAGCTATTTACTTATCTGTGCACAAGGTTAAGAAATTATGGAATGGAGATCTATGTGCTCACAAGAGTATCTTTTTTAAAAATTTTTATTTATTTATTTTTATTTTAAAGAGTATATAACAGAATAAAAATAGTCAAAACAAACCAGTGTAAGAGATACAGGACTTCAAAACATTATGAAATCAACAGTAGTTACCCCAGATCTGCAATGTTAGTGAAACACCAAAGCACCACAGGCATCCAATTGCATTTCACCTCTCATTAACTATCATCACAGCCTGTGTTTCTCTGGATAAGCTGGTCGCTTGGTGGGCAGGGGAATGGTACTTCTTGTCTGCCAGCCCTCGTGCGAGAAGGGGCTGGGGTCTGGCTACTCCCAGTCCACCAGAGGCCCATGCACGGTGTCAGTTCCCAGACTGGGTTTGTTTGGTGCTGTGGCCATTATGCTCTCTAACCCTGATCTGTGAATGGCCTCACAAGAGTATCCTGTATAGGCATTTTGTTAAATTTTCATTTGTATTTTCATTTCATAAAAGGATTACAAATTTTGACTTACATATTTAATGACAATAGTAGATCTAGAAAGAGTACTGTTTTTCCCACTTGATATTTAATTGATGTTGATATGTCACGATAAGCTCTCTCTCTGAACTTCCTTTAGCTTATTTGTGTGGCAGAAAAAATGACAATCCTAAATGATGTGTTGTGTCAACTGTATGATACTATGTAAATTTAAGATATATATATATATCCTATATTTTACATAGCAAATTTATATATATATATATATATATATATATTTATTTATTTATTTTTTATTTTTTTTTTTTTTTGGTGGCACCAGGGATTGAGCTCACAACTTCACACCTGCCAGGCAGGCGCTTAAGCCATTGAGCCAAACTCCCAGCCCTAGTTTTTTGAGACAGGGTCGCACTATGTAGTTCAGGCCAGCCTTGTGCTTGCATTGTAGCCCAAGACAGCCTCGAACTCACAATGCTCCTCCTACCTCAGCCTCCCAAGTGCTGGGATTAAAGGTGTGCACCACCATGCCTGGTTCAAATTTATATATTTTTAAAAATCAGTTATCATACAATTATAAACAGTAAAATACTTAAAGATGACAAAGGAGACTCCTGTAAACTAAACTTGGCAGAACTTTGCAAAGATTCTTGCAATTTAAACTCTGTATAACTATACAGATATACCATGCCCACAGATGGGAAATTCATTATTGGTCAGAGTTAATTTTCCTCAAGTTGACCTATGGATTAAATATAATTCCAGTAAGCATTTATACTGAAACTGAGACACTAGTACTGAAGTTGGCATGAAAATGTAAAAGACCTCTAACAGACAAAACATTTAAAAAGATGAAGTTAGAAGACTAACATGATGTCATGGGATGTAGACGGTAAAAAGTTTACTATATATAGTGAAGCAAATTAGTATATTCATCATTTCAACACAGTCACCCATTTTTTGTTTGTTTGTTTTGTTTTTCTTTTGCAAGGGCAGCTAAAGTCTACTCATTTAGCATAAATTTCACATGCAATACAATTTTTTAAACCTACGGTCTCTAGAGTTGTTCTCCCCACATGTCTGTTTATTTTGCATCCTGTGACCTACATCTCACCTACATATCCCTTGTAACCACTGTTTTTTTCTCTGTGTATTTTATTTAGATTCCACATATAAGTGAGATTATGTAATTTTTTCTGTGTCTTCTTTCACTTAGCATACTATCCTAAGCCTTATACCAAATGAGAAATTCTCTTTCTTTTTAGAGCTGAATAATATCATTCATACACACACAGACAGAGACACACACACACACACACACACACAATTTTATCCATGTGTCCATCAAGGGACAGTCAGATTGTTTCTTTATTTTCACTATAGTAAAAGTATGGTGTATACATACAATTACATACTATTTAGCAACAAAGAAGGATAAATTTGAGTCATTTATAGGAAAAGGGATGCACCATGAGACCATAATGTTAAGGAAAATAAAGAAGATACAAAAGGTTAAATACTGCATGATTTTCCTTCTATGAGAAACCAAAGTATAAGTAATTTAAAAAGCAAAACAAAAGGTGGATTATAGGAGACAGAGGTACACCTTTTACAGATGGGAAGGGAATCTACGGATAGAAGGAGTGGGATAGTGAGTAACAGGAAGAAGAAAGAACTAAAATGTGATATGTTCATGTGCCAGCTCGCCATGGTGAATGTATTCATTACGTGTTGCAAACATGTACTAATGAAAAAGATTTTAAAAAGAAAGTTAAGTGATTGATTAGTGTAGGCATAGACAGGGACAGAGGATGGGAACACAAAGAAGCATAAGAAAATTTGGTAGTGATAGATGTGTTCATTACTTTGGTTGTGGTAGTAGTTTTGAAACTATGTATGAATGTCCATATATATATAAGTTATATATATTAAACTTCACTGTTCAGTTACAAACCAATAAAGCTTAAAGAAAAGGGAAAAACAGTTACAAATTATGAACAACAGAAAGAGGTTTGGCAGGCAATTTTTCAAAAATGAATGAAGTGAGTCTATTTAAAGGGAAACACTGAGTTTTTGTTCCCAGTGAAATTCTAAGCTTTCAAGTGAAAAATTAAAATTTTGGAAAACATATCTGCCATGATAAGCCAGACAGTCTCCCATTACTCTGCTGTTCATACTAGTTGTGATACTAATGAATATAATAGAATGAATTGTGTTACTATTCAGAAGACCTGAATGACCTGATGTCCTGATACTTTCCAAATGACTGAAGTACAGTGGGACAAAATCATGAATGGGTAAAAGATGCATTTAAATTGAAAGATGAAACAATGGACTTAAATAACTATGTATGATATGGTTTCTGACTCCATAATGCAACTAGCCTTTAAGAAAAATTACCAAAATCTACTGTAGTAGGCAGAATATGAAGATGGCCTCCCAAGTATGTCCTACCTATGCCTGGATCTGTGAATGTGATTAGGTATCACTTTGATAATTATATTGTCATCTTTACAATATGGAGATTATCTAGGTGAACCTGATATAATAATATAAACTACTTTAAAAGCAGAGTTTTCCCTAGTAGGTAACAGAAATAGAAGTCAAAAACATTTGAAAGATATGACATGCTAGTGCTGGCTTTCAAGGTGCAGAGATCATATGAGAAGGAATGCAGGGAACCTTAAGAACTAAGAGACACCTCTGCTGACAGCACATAAAGAAATGGGAAGCCCAGACTAATAACTGCAAGGAACAGAATTCTGCCAACAGATGAATGAGCACAGTAGTAGATTCTTTTTCCAGAGGCTTAGGATAAGAGCTCAGCTTGACATTTTTATTTTGCCTTCCTGATAAACTGAGTTGAGAACCTAGTCAAATCTGCCTCAACTTCTAAATTACATAACTGTGAAGTAATAAATAAATGTTTCCTTATGCTTCTTGACTATGATAATGTTATGCATCAAATAAGAAGCAAATATATTACCATAAATCAAAATCCATAATCCCATTAAGTCTCTACCTTACTTCTAAAAGATTCTTACGATGAGTCCAAATTTATTTATTTAGTATTGCTTACAAAAGAAAAAAGAAAATGATAGATAAAGGACTCACTGGACAAATATGTAAATCTACAGAATACTCTATAGCCATTACAAGGAAAAGGTAGAAATATATGAATGAATGACTACGACAATAAAACCATCCCAAGTAATATTGAGAAAAAAGGATCTGACATTAAAATGATTTTTCTTGTAACTAAAAAGATTTGTGCAAAATTAAGGTACCTACATTAAACATCTTCCCAAAAAAAAAAAAAAAAAAAAAAAACAGACATCACAGCTAAAAGCAAGTAAAGAAAAAACAATTAGTTTTGGGATATAATTAGAATGCTGACTAGAAAACTTTCATTTATACTTTTCTACTTTTCATTATAT
The DNA here is from genome assembly GCA_004363535.1 of Dasyprocta punctata. Taxonomy (NCBI): domain Eukaryota; kingdom Metazoa; phylum Chordata; class Mammalia; order Rodentia; family Dasyproctidae; genus Dasyprocta; species Dasyprocta punctata. The sequence goes on along the minus strand of RJWM01005164.1, from coordinate 48,400 downwards.
TTTTTAATGAAGATTTACTCTTATTCATTCAAAACTATCAATAAAAGTTACTTGTTAGTATCTAGATAAACATTTTCCTGGCTTTCATACAAAACAAACTTCTTTTGTTCTATTCAACTTTAGATTTGCCATCTTGAATTTGCATGTATGCTCCTTTAACCATCTATGATAAAACGAATCACCATTCCTTCTAAAGTTAGCCACACCTCCCAGAACTAAGTTTCTCAGTGACATTCCTTGCTAATAAGGGGCTTCATTTGCACCTATGTGAACATTAATACGCATTTATAGTTTTTGCACATTCAATTTTAATAACATTATTCAATCATTATAAAAATTTTGGAATGTACTTTTTCATCTTTTTCTAACAACACTGAAAGCTATGAAGATACGGATCATAAGCTTTGCAAACCACTGCAACATACGATGTACCTAACAGACAATGCTGTCTCAAGAGAATGAAGATGATTATGAAGATGATTAAATTATGTTAATACTGGCAATATTCCAATAGGAACCAAAGTAATAGGATGAAATGGACCAACAATCCTAAATAGTATGCTATGGTTTATATCTAGGGATAAGGTTTACATCCCAAAGCCTCATGAGTTTACAGGTGGGGGTCTGGGAAGGTGATTAGATTACGGAAGTTACTGGATTATGGTCTGAAGAAGAAAGTCAGTGGAGGCATGACCTGCGAGGGTTTATCTCCCTCCCTTGATCAATCTCTCTCCCTCTCTCCCCTCTCACCCCCACCTTCTGTGCAACATTCCATAAGATGTTTCACATCTGCCATGACCTTCTGCTATGCTGTTCTGCCTCGGAGCCAGTGGACTATGGACTGAAACAGCTACAAACTGTGAGACACAATAAAAATTTATTTTTTTAAACTGCAGGTATTTGGTATTGTATCTCATCAATGAGAAAAGTGACTGGGACATAGTAGAATGACTATATAGATAATATATAGTGGGCAATCTGTAAACTAGGTTTACTCAACAAATTTTAAAGTTAAAAATAATTTTTCATTTTTCTTTAAATTTCTTCTTTTAAAATGAATAATTATTAGTGGTGAAAACAGAAAAACTAAAGCAAAATCTTTCAATTACTAAATACTATATTTGTAAACCGTATCAAGATCAAATTATACCTCTCTATTTTCTACAACAGAAAGATGGACAATGAGAAAAGTCAAAAATATACTATACAGTTTGAGGTCTTTCTTTGCTGTCACAAGTTGCTAGCCAAGAGATCTGAAGACACTGAAAGTCACCAGAAGCAAATCCCAGGAGAAATTCCTAGACTGATCACCTTCTTGTTTGTCTACATATGAAAAAAGTTTATAAGTGACCCAAAGCACCATTATATTAAATATATGTATTCAAGAATATGTGTGAAGATGTATTTTAAAATATGATGAAGTAGTAAATATGAGAACTATCAGTGCTATAAAGTCACACTAAGTAGATGGATTTTTTCTAAAATGTTTTCACATGTAAACATTATATATAATTGAATTTCATGTGCAACTACACTCGAATGAATCTCTCCAAAAAATGTTGGCTGACATTTTCTACAAAACAACAAAGTGTCATAGCCTATAAAAATACTGAGTGTATGTACAAGGTCTTTGTTATCAGGAAAATGTTAAACAAAATCCTTGGAAACTTTACACAGAGAAATCAGAGATTGAAAATAAAAAAAACATAAAACATGACATTAAAATGTCATCATGCAAACCTCTCAAATCACATTACCTGGAATCAGTTCCATAACGATATAGATAGGCTGTCTTTGTGTGCAAACTCCTATAAGTTTGACAATATTAGGATGATCATATTGCTTGAGAATTCTGAATGAGAGAAAAATATGAGAATTCTTATCATTGAAATAAAAATGAAAAAAACATTAATTTGTAATAATGAATAATGTATACAAATAGAGTATAGTGTAGTCACAATTTAATTTTTAAAACATCAGTATAACCCCAATTATGGTAAGTGGGATAAACTATAAAAGTATTAATAAATATTAGAAACGTACGATAGGTACGAATGAGTTTGTGCTTCTTAATTCAATTATTCATTTAAAACTTCTCCACTCTGAATGATTAATAATCATGTTAAATAGTAATAACTTAGTTCATAAAATTATATAAAACTCCCTTTAAAGTATTTGGTTTGATCCACTACCAAAAAAAAAATTATCTCATACTGCTAAATACTGTAGAAAGTACTCCATTAGATTCTTTAACAGTTAAATATTTTCTGGAAGAATATAATCAATTTCAAAATAGTAGAAACACAAAAATTTTGAAAAAGTTGGCAACAAATTTAAAAAATAATTGAGTAACAGAGTTTCAACACAGGCTGAAGTTGAAACAGAAGACTTAGTTTGAACAAAGGCAAAATTTTATCAGAAGTTATACAAGTATGACAGACTCATCAATAGGACTCCAAGCATAAGCCAAAAGTAGATTAGATTCCCTCAGATGCCTGTCCTGCTTATTTCTATTGGCAAAGCTTAGCCCTTATTATCCTGACACAGTTATAAATCTTCTCATATTGGAACACTACAGTATTCTTTCCTAAAAGAGTGAAAAGGAACTTTGGATAAAGACAAAACCTGTTTTTACACATACAGCTGAAGCAGAGAAAGTTTTAAGAAACCCATTTTAGATTTATAATATGTAACGATTTATAAATGAAAGACTAGGAAAAATCCTAAAAATACAGAAAATATTCTGTCAATAACTCTGAGTGTCTAATTTCTAAGAGATTGAAAACAAGGTTTCAAAATATTTGACTTTAACCAAAAATATCATTTCTTTGGTTGCCAGATGGGTACTAAAGAAACTGCACAAATCCAAATGAACTTTGATAATATGAAATATCTAAATACATCTTTGTGGAGTCTACCAAGACACTCAAAAGTTTGAATAAACTGTTCATCTTTGAGATAAAACGTATCATTTCACTTTGAAGGAAAAAATTAAACTATTTTACAATAAAAGACTCGTAAGTTAGAAAGCAAGAAATTTAAGTATTTTTGATAATAATATTAGACATAGCCTTTTATCTTAAGAATATCTATGAATAACCATAAGATGAAACTGAGTTTCAATTGTGACAAGTCTTAAAATTTATCACTAGAATCTTTCTGAATTTCCAATAATGTACATGAAAAGAGTATACAGTTTTAACTCTATTCTATTATCTAGTGAATTCATCCAACTACTTTATCCACTGTCATCAATATTTATTTTTAGATCATTAATAAAGAAATGAACATCAAACTGATCCATGCCTCGGGCCTCAGTTTTTTCACTGTCATCCCTTCTATTCTCCATGGCACTTTCTCGACACTACCATACCTATGGATCCATGTATTCTTTTTCTCATCCATTCATTTTATCCATCTCAAATCTATATGCTCATCCATCTTACCCTGTTCAAAGCACTTTTGCATTTACTTTGTGTTTTTTTAAATATATTTTCACCACTAACAAAATTGTCTTAACTATCTGTAATTTAGGAATAGCAAAGCAGAACATTAAATTCTAGCTAATAAAAAATAAGAAAATCATCTTAGAAGACACATTAGAAAAGAAATAAGGAGGAGACTGTTGAAGAAATGCCAGACATTAAACTGAAGAAGAAATTTGATTCTCATTAAAGAAAATAATATTTAGAGAATCAAAGCAATAATACCCAAAAGAGGTAGAATGTATATAATCATATATCTAAATGTATTACTTTAGAGAACTCACTTGGCTTCTTGTAAAAATTTTATTTTCAATTCCTGAGGAAGACCTTCTTTACACGTTTTAACAGCAACAGCAGTTTTATCCTTTAATGTGCCCTTATATACTTCACCAAAATTTCCCTGAAATTACAATACATTCATTGTTTGGGATGTATGACAGCATGTAAATTTTTGTCACACACACACAGACATACACACATGTAATGAAGTGTCTTATACTAAGTAAAACACCTTGCATTCTGGTATATTTATTTCCTGTTATTCTCAAGATATTTTCTCCCATAATTGTTAGTTTATTAATTATATTAGAGAGAGAAGATATTAGTATATACATGATATGCCTTTATCTGAAAGATTCTAAGGCACTTATAATTCAATTTGTGTAAAATATCAGCTTACTCATTCAAAAGTTTTTCATGGCTAAGTTACTAGAACTACGGTATGATTCTTCATGGAAGTTTTCAGTCACTACCTCCATGATCCTTTATGCCTTCCCCCTTGTAGCTCAGAAAAGCTTGCTTCATTAGGATCTCAAGTCTTCTCACCGAAACTGCCCTCATCTCTAACACATCTATTTCAACAATGCCAGGTTAACTTTGCTAAGAAAAAAAACTGATTATGTTGCTGCCTTGCTCAATATCCATCCTTTACCACTACTTTCTACTCTGTGTAGCTCCATATCATAGTGCTCAAATATATATGCATTCTAAACTCAAATGTAAACACAAAATGCACGCCATGCCTTTTCTATCTATCGATATAGATATAGATATATAGATATAGATATATATTTTTTGCACTATGGGAAACCCTCATCTCCTGTCAGAGAAAATGTTACCTATCTTTAGTTCCATTTCTGATATTTCCTCCTTCATGAAGATTTTTTATCATTTAAAATCTGTTTCCTTTTTTCTGTCCCCTTACTCTCCCCTCCCTCCAAACTTTCTGTACTTACAAAAGCTATATTTTCATTTTCTCTTCAATTATTTTTGTTTCTTTAAATCTTTTTTCCCTTCTATCCCTAGCCTCTCTGCCATCTCTTGTTCCCCTTCCCATTTGAAAAAGTTTTTCTTACTCCTTAATATCTATCTTCGATTTTGCTCCTTATTTATACTTCGAGTTTCTCACACAAGAGAAACAATGGATATTTATATTTAAACTTGTGTCTCTAATTTATTTCACTTAAGATTATGGCCTGAGCAGCATTCATTTACCTGAAAATGTCTCACACTTATCCTTATGGCAGAGTAGTATTTCATTGTGCATAAAGACCACATTTTTTTTTATCCATTTATCTGTTGATGGGCATATGGGCTGTTTCCAAAATTTAGCTATTGTAAATTGTGCTGCTCTATACTATGAATGTATCACTATGGTATGGTGACTAACTCAGGAAGATACTAATAAGGGGAGTAGTTGGGTCAACTGTTTTCCAGTGGTCGTACCAATTTACATTCCTACCAACAATGGAGAAGGGTTCTTCCCCTCCGGCCCCAGCAGCCTTCATTACTGACTTCTTGATATAGTCATTCTTTCTGGCATGAGATGGAATCTCAACATTGTTTTAATTTGCATTTCTCAAGTGGCCAACAATGTTGAGCATTTTTTCATGTACTTATTGGCCATTTATACATACTTCTTCACCTGAAAATTGTTCATTTCAGGTCCCCATTTTTTAATTGGGTCTTTAAATCTGAAGGGTCAAGTTTTTGTTTTTGTACTTGTGTAATGTACATATGTAAATCTTCCATGATGATTATGGTGATGTACTGCAAACATGTTCTAATAAAAATAAATTTTAAAATTCTTATTTCCTGTTTCTGAACACTTATCACTCTGTCTTTTAAATTTTTCCAGTGGTTTCCACCCTATATAACAGGTTTTGACACACACTAGACATTTAGAAACTTTTACACTCATTACCTAGAGAACTTCAACTCCATCAGTGGTGAACAAGAAAGGAATCCCCAAACACACGAAATGATTATTTCTCCCCAGGTCACGTCTTCTCCAAGCAACAAAATCACGAACAAGGCTAAGACACTCCTCACTTGATACTATTCAACACGCATAAGTTCAGCTCAGCTATTGGCCTTCCACCCATGGGGTCAAAACTCACTATGCTTCTCATCTGTATTTCTGTCAGTCGTCATAAGAAAATCTGGGCCCTAGGTTAATCCTCATCTCCTCCTTCCTACCCTCATCAGATTCTGCACACTTTTATTTGAATCATTTCTCTTCCATACCCAATTTCTACTACATTTTCTTGAACTCAGGACCTATCATCAAAGTTAGATCTTCAATATACTCTGATAATTTTCTTTACTTTCTTGTTATAACAGAATCTAGCTCTCATCAGGAAACACTCAAATGGTAATGAGATCCCCTCTGCCTTCTAAACTTAAATGATTTATTTCCCTGCATCTACCACTGTCCAAGACATATAATACCTGCAACCCATTCTCTGTCTTGCAATCCTAAAAATGTCAGACTTTTGAGTGTATTACTCATTTCTATTTCCTACTATCTCTCACTGTGGTTGTCACCTACTGAATTTGAAAATACTTCTCCTTATTCATTTATAATTTCTATTTCTAGGTCATTGTCATTCTACCCAGTGTTATTCCTGTATGAATTCATTCCAATTTCAAACTTCAAGTCCTTTCAATGCTTCAACTTTTTAAGTACTTTTTTGACATCTCTCTTATAAAGATCTCATAACCCATCTACTTTCTAGAATCAAAACTTAAACTTTCACATTACCAATAACACAATTTTATAGCACCTGTATCATTTGTCTCATCTTAGGTCTACTTTCCATCTTTCTAACTTATTTCTGCTTATACCAAACTTCAAAATTCCTTTCACTTTGTAGGAATCTTTGTAGCTTAACACTTTTTCACATTACTCCTTTGAGCACTTTTTATACATTACTCCCTTAATATTCTCTCCTCCTTTTGTATTCACCTTAAATCTCATGGTCAGTAATTACAACTGATTAACCATATCCTCCCCACATCTTTGCTTTTTTTTTTAGCTGTAGAACTCCCATGGCCAATGTGGTGAACCTATGGCATGTGTGGTCATAGTGGGCTGTTTGTATCATAGAAAATTCTAAAATGTTCACTAACACTGTCTGAGGTAAATCTATAATCCTAATAAAATCTCAAACTCTGCCTGCTCTGCACCTACAAAACTATACATGACTGAAAAACATGACAATGTTAACTGATTTATCTTTAATATTCATGAACATGTTAGGACGCCCTTACTTCATGAAAATAAACTTTAGGGCACTCAAGGCTACATGTTTTTCTAGACCCACTCACACTCCCATTCTTCCAAAATGCTGGTTTTCCTCTGACTCTCTCTCATGTCTTCAATAATCATTCTGAGTTTATGATATTTCTTCCAACTCTATGTTTATGATATTTCTTTAGGGGGTAAAATACATAGGAGTAATCTAAACAGAACTTCTGGATTCTTGGTCACAAATTTGTTCACCTACCAATTTTCCTTGCTGTAATAAAAACGAACTACTGTGTTTCTACTAAAGTCAATCCTCAACTGTGAGTTGAATCACATCTCTTCTTACCTACTCAAAGATATTGCACTAGAAATTATCATTTGTCTCTCGTATCATGAATTTTCACTGTACCATATACGACTGCACACTAACATTATTTCTCTCAGGTTAAACAGTAGCACAAATATCATTCTTTTGCATGACTTGGGTTCCTTTGAAACAAAATTTTAGTTACATCCTTACTATCTCTCATTCCTCTCCTCCTATTCTCTCTTAAATCCATTCCAATTTGGTTTTCACCTAAAGTACTTCAAAGGGAAACTGCTCAGTGAAACCACCAGTGACTTCTTCACTGCTAAATCCATAGGTTAATTCTTGGTCATTATCTCATTTGACTTCTCTGCATTTGCCACTACTAATCTCTCTCTTCTCCCTGGTATACTTTCTCCTCTTGTCTTCCAAGCCATCATTATCCCTTGGTTTTCTGCCTTCTATTTTGGTTATTCTTTCTTAGCCTCATTTGAGGATCACTTCTCTTTTTCCCACCCCTTAATGTTGGAGTGATCAGGCTCAATTCTTGATGAGTCTCCTCTCTGAGACTCATACTCTATTACTGAATCCATCTCATCCTATGGTTTTGTTTTATTTATGCATTTTATGGTACTGGGAATCAAATTCAGAGTTTCACATGTACTAGACAAGCACTCTATCCTAAACTACTCCCCATCCTAATCTTATGGTTTTAAATGTCACCTACATAACCCAAAATGACCAAATCTGTACTTCTTACACAGAAATCTCTTCAAAGGCACACTTAATAACCAACTGTTTTTTGCCAAAGAGAATGCTAACAGACAAATTCAATATATTGAAAACTGAAAACCTAATTTTGTTCCCTGAAACATACTATACTTACAGTCCACTTTATTCCTTCTCTCAATCCCCATGTAGATTCCATCAGGATATTAATTGATCCAACTTAAAAATATATTTAGAACTCATCACTTTTCACCATCTCCATGTCACCACCCTGTTCTAGCTCATTTTTTAGTAAGATAAATGCAACTGCCTCCCAACCTTTCAACTCATTAGCCTATTTTTAACACAATGGCTAAAATGACTATTTAAAAATTGAAATTTCAATTCCTAGCACTCCTAAACCACCTGTTTTTATAGGACTTAGCACTCTCTAATACATAAAACCAACCTATTTATAATGCTTACATTTATCTATTTTCCCTGCTAACAAAATACACATTCTATAAAGGAAATGATTTTTGTATGCTTGTTTATTTATCTATCCCAAGTGGGTAAACGAGTGCTTGGCATATAGTAGGCATTCAGAAAATATTGACTGATTGAATAAAATAGTTATTGAATATCAACTATATAGCAACTATAGTCTACTGAGACTACAGTGCAGAATAAAAAATCAGAGTTTCTGCCATTACTTTGATATAATTAACTCCAAATCCCATAAGGATATGAATTATGGTTGATTCTTTTCAATTATCCATGTACATTCTGCCAGTATCCTGTAAACATTTATTTAGAAAAGGTATTGAAATTGAAATATTAAGTGACAAATCATGTTGTAGTATTTAAAAATATTAGATGAAGTTAACCTATACTGTATTTTAAAATATCAGTCTTTTATTAAAAATGATTAAATTTACTGAGACTGACATGCTACTGTCTAGTCTCTGAGAAAATAATTATTCCTTAAAGCAACCTTACTAAAAAGCTAAATTCTAACTGATAAGTCATAGTTTACAGAATAAACTAGACATTATAACTGAAATATTTTTCTTTAATTGAAAATATTTTTCTTCACACTAAATTGTGTCCTTAATATAGTCTCTTTATTTCAGTAAGTGATTTAGTTTTACAATTTCTTAAATTGTATTTTCATGAAAATTTATTGCTTTGTAATTCCTTTGTAATAATTTTTTACCCTATCACTGCCACTGCATTACCTATAGCAATGGAAAGAAGGAATATTACCTTAAGAAATAGGGGAACATCACAGTAAATATACATATCAGCTGCTTCTCTTAGCTTGAGGTTTTTAAGAAGTTACTAATTAAATGTATTAGCAGTCTCTAAAAATCTAGTTTCTGATAGAAACTTGATGCTTTCATTAGGACACAATATTTTAAATAATCAGTGTTAAAATTTTTCCAAAGTAGATTACTTCAACAAGGATTTATTTTCTTCAACATATATTAGAGATTTTTTTTAAAATAGGGAAAAAAGTCAATTCATTGAATTTACATTTCAGTAAAAAATAGTCACTCTTATTGCTTCATATGAAATGCTGAGCTTTAATTAAACCCAGTAATGATTATTTGTTCCTTATGTATGATACCTTTCCCAAAATATGTGGATTTTACAGTGTTTTTCACAGTACAACATGAAGCTAAACTCAACTCAAACTTTCACATCAAAGTATCTCTAATTAAGTCAATGACAAAGTTTTACTAAACCTCAAGTACAAGTAAAACATTACTAATAAATTTGAAAATAACTTACTTTGATTATTAAATGTCTTGTTAGACATAATATACTTTAATAAGGACTGTGAGTTGAAAGAAGCTTCCAACTAGACTAGAAGTAAAGAAACATTCTTTATACAAAGCTGTCTTCTTTGACCACTAATAGACTTACAAAATGGACACTGATATTGAAGCATGTGGCTTGTCCTTATATTTTAGGTTGAAATAATAAGCCCAGTGTTGTTATATACTGTAATTCTGTGAACAATTCTGAACTCCCAAAGAGTCATACTTCACTTTTCTGAACTATCACATATAACCAGAAACAAAATAAAACTACTAGGTATTTATTTAAACTTTTTATTATCTCAGTTTCCTTATAAATATCAATTCAATAGTTTTGGTCCTTCCAGGGGAAAACATACTATTTTTTAAAAAACAAGAATACCCTACATGCCTTTTAAAGATGTCTATTTCAGCAGGCATCACAGAATTTTTAAGATATATGATACTGTGTTTTCCTAGATTACTTATAAGGTGCCTTACTGTGTGCTGGAATATAAGCCAAGAAAATGTTCACAGTAAATATAGAAAACTTTGGTTATTAAGGTCAGTTGTCACATACCTTGCCCAGTAATTCTCCCAATGTGATATCTTCGTGGTTGAGAATCCATTTTTTATCCTATGGCAAAAACAAAAACAAAACAAAACAAAACAAAAAAGAAATGAGGGGAAGGACAGTTGTTTAGTCTAAGCAAGAGAACACTGAGTACATTTTCTTTAAGATGCATCTGAGACTGGTAAACAGACCTAAGGGACATTTCATTCAGACCATTCAATCAATAGCATACTAAGAAGCTATAACCTCAAGATGCTAGAAAACAAATTTAAGCAACGTTACTGCTTTATAGGATATTAAAGTCTACATTACAGCAAACTTCTTTCAGAAATCTCAGACTCCAAAATGATAGTATGCCTACAACTGGGAAATAGTATGTATTTCCGTTTACCATAAAACTTCGTCTATGCTATTGTCCTTTCAAAAAAGTTCTGTTGTAAGTGTATGAAGGAGTTTCATTTTACAGTGCAAAATTTCCAATTCTCTCTTGAACTTAATGAATTACTTTTCTACACAAACCATACTACCCAGAGCTAATCATGTAAATTAGCCATGAGTTACAGATTTCTATGAGTTTCAAATCTTTCCCAAGTAATTTCCTGTGGCATAATAAAACAACAAACATCAATTACAATATTGCTAAGTGCACAACACTAGTGATGCAAATATGCAATTATAAAACAGTATCCTATTAACTGCTCTGAAGAACTGATTACTATTTAGGGAATAAGTTAGCATGTAAAAAAAATCTCAGGAACCTACATAACACCATCATGTTAAATAGGTACAAGTATTATTTTTAAGGAAAAAGAGAACTGAAGCAAGAAAAAAGGAAAGAAGACAGTGAAAAGACAGGAGGAAAGATAACTAAAATAAAAGGAAAGAGGTAGAAAGAAGGAAGAGGAGGAGAAGGCTAGATTGAAATGTTTTATTCATGATTTAAGTATTTTTTATGTTACAGTTATACTGTCTCCACTACAAACACAGTTTGAAACATAATTGTGGTATAGTAAGAGATATTACAAGTAAACATCATGAAATAAAAATCTATCATAAGTATGGTTTAAAATATACTAGATAAACACTGATCTATTTTATCTTTTGAAACACCATGTGGCAAACACTCAACTATCACTCTGATAGATCAATAAAGGGACATTGGTTGTTAAAATGCAATAGCACAATCTTTCATTCTAAATATTAATGTTAAAAATATTTTAAAAGAAAGCATGTGACAATATCTTCACCACCATGTAAACAAAGATTAGATACAAAAAGCACTAGCTATAAAAGAAATAAAAACTGGACTCAATAAAATTACAAACATATGTTCTTCCAAAGGCATCATTTAAAAAGTAAAAAGGTAAACTACAGTCTGAGAAAGGATTTTTGCAATAATTATCTGTCATAACATTATGTGTATGCAGAACATATAGAAAATTCACATTTTAATAACCTGATTTTAAGAGATTGTGTTATAAACTTAACAAAAGACACATAGTTAATAAGCATATCAAAAAGTGTAGTATTGTCACTAATTACCAAAGAGCACATACAAACCACAATGAGATAGTACTTCCTACCCAAAAGAGTACTAAAATTGTTAGAATATGTGCACATGTGTATATATGTGTGTTTCTGTGGATTGAACCAAGCGCCTTGCACACATGAGGCAAAAGCTCCCCCACTGAGGTAAACCCCTAGCTCAGAATGCCAAAATTAAAAAGATTATTAGTACCATGAGATTGTGAGAATGCAGAGCAACTAGAATCCTTATATGTTGCTGGCAAGAATTCAAAGAGGTACACCCATTTTGGATGTTTCTTATAAAGTGAAGCACATACCTACCTTATCACTCAGCAAATAAACTTTTAGGTATTAACCCAACAGAGATAAAAACACTCAAAAAAGACTCATCATAAAATTTTTGAAGCACATTTACTTAAAGTCGTCAACTAAAGCAACCCTAATGTCTATCACAAGATAATGAGTAATTTTTCTTTTAATTCAGAAAAGTGAATAACACTAGGCAATAAAAAGCAACTTCATGTTTGCAAAACATTTTGGTGAACTACTAAAGCCAGGTTACCCTGCATATCCAGTATAGATAGAAAATGATTCCATTTATGTAAAGTTCTAGAAAAGGAGAGCTATCCTATAATTCTAGAAAGTAAACCAATACTTGCCTGAGTCATAGTTGTGGAGAACTGACTGCAAAGGTAAAAAGAAGGAACTTTTGGAGTTGTGGAAATGTTTCTTTCCTCCTAACCTTCTATGCGGCCTTCCCTCCATTTCTTTGTTTGCTATGAACTGAATGGAGGGCCTACCACAAGCTAACCATACCCTACCACTGAGTTATACCTCCAATCCTCAATTTTTTGATATTACATTAAACTATATACTTAAAACCTGTGCAAAATTTACTGTACATAAATTATAAATCCATAAAGATGATTTTTAAAACAGGACTTCCATTTGAATAGCACTTTGTGACTGAATTCCATTGCCCCTCAACATATTGTAAAATGCTATTCATCAAAAACTATAGTCTGACAAGCCAAAGAGTTGTCATTTTGATTTTTTTGAGAGATTTTATACTTTTGACAAGAGAAACTAGGTATTTTAGAGCAAGATTTACACTATAAACCACTGAAAAAGCAAGGAGAAATGTAAAAACTTACACAAACAATGGACTGAAACATCTGTTTAGACACAGGATAGGTACTAAAGTGGTGAAGAACTGGGAAACTAAATTTTAAGTTAAAAAAAGAAGTAGATTAAAATTTTGTGGACTACTTTAGGCTTTAAACTAGGATTTTCCCCAAACTACCACATCATGCAAAAGTAATTTGGAAAGGAAAGAAACTAAACCTACCTTCTAACCATTCCTATTACATATCTGACTAAATTAGAGACTGGTAAACTGAGATTCCCTGCCTGTCATGGTCAAAATGGTTTCAAATTACTAAATTTATTAAATGACTTAAAAAATCAAAACAATTTGTAACACATGAAAATTATAAAAAATTTAAATTTCAGTGTTCATGGGTAATAGATCAATAGTTCTACAGATCAACAAAAATAATGCAACCTGAGTTACAGAGAAATGAGAGTGGGGAAAAAATCCAACAGCATGCACAGACCTGTGAGACAATATCACAAGCTGTAATATGCGTCCACAAAGTTCTAGAAAGAAAAGAGAATGAGTACAATGAAGGAAAAGTATTTGAAAAAATACAGTTCAAAATTTCTAATTTGAGTAAAGACATAGATCTACTGATACAAGAAAATGAAACTCTTCCAAGAAGAAAAACCCTATGGATATCGATGACTACATACAACATGTTCACACAAAGACAAAGATAAAGAAAGCAACATGGCAGAATAGAGGAGGAATCACACTGGAATCAGAGAAGATCAACTAAAAATACAAGTTAATTGGAAGAAGGGGAGGAACATACATCCTGATGTGAAAAAAAATCAATTTCAAAAAAGATCAAACAAAACATACGCATAGAAATTTAAAAGAGGCAAAGCAGTCTGATGGAGCTGAACACCGGGCTTCAGCCCATGTTCAACACAGGAAGTACTATTTTGAGAAGTTCTCAGATAGCTGACAGGATCAAAGTAGCATGGCAGAGTCAAGCCACACAGGGTAGACTTGGAGTACACAGCCCCTGGACTCGCTGCCCCCTGTCCAAACAGAGGACATGACAGCCTTGCAGTGTTTTTCCCAGGCACACAACATTTCTTCATTCATTCTCTAACACTCTGACATGCTAAACCTAACCCTAATTCTAAGTATAGGCCAGTTTCCTCAATAAACATAGATGGAAATATCCATAAAAAGATACTGCCAAACAGACTGCAGCAAATCATCAAGCTTATACACCATGACCATGTAGAATTCACCCTAGGAATGCAGGGGTGGCTCACGATATGCCAATCAATAAATGTAATATACTGTGCATCAACAGAGCCAAGGACAAAAACAACAGAATCATCTCAACAGATTCAGAAAAAGCAAAAAACAAAACAAAAAACCTAAATAGGGACATAACAATAAAGGATGCATTACAATAGGAATGAACACAATTGACCATTTTGATGTTTTATTTACTTGGAGTGATTTGCAACCAAACAGAAATATCCAGACCTATACACAAAACTCAAATGATTCAACTTGCCTGACAGTGACACTATAACAGAATTGACTTAGACTCCTTTCATGTTATTAATATTAGGATATTCTTCTTGCTAGTTCGTGAATATTAATGTATCATTACTATGGCAAAACACATATGAATATCTATTTTATCCATTTATCAACTTATCAATTCTCTCAACACCAAAAAAAAAAAAAAAGATATTTTGAGGCATCAGATTCTTTGGTCTAAATTGGAGACTTTATTTTAAAAATAATGAACAGAGAGCAACTCTAAGATCTGAGTATATTTTTATAAAACTATGCTCCTAATCAAAATAATTTTTAGAATTGCTAAAAACAGATTTAAAGTGAGCTGATAGCAAGACAAAGACAAGTATTTTCACTGGTCTGAAATCCACACTTTAATGACATTCATCTGGGAACACGTTTTTAGCATGTTTGCATACATACATGTTGGTATAATCTCAGAAGCAGCTCAATTAGATTACCATTAATCTACCTCAAAATATTACCTCTCGCTTTGAACACATTTATGCTTTCTTGCCACTTTCTGGAGCAGCTGTAGAAGTCCTCTTTTGAGAGTACCTTTAAGTTGTGCTGTCATGGCTGCCTCGATGTCTTGAATTGACTCAAAATACTTATTCTTCATGGTCAGCTTGACCTTGGGCACAAGGCAGAAGTAAGAGTGCCAGATCCAGTAGATGTTTTTACTAGCCCATCTTTCCATCGGATGGCACTGGACAACAGCATTTGGTGTATTCTGATCACACTTCCTACATCCTTGGATATCTCTAAAATCAATTCCTGAGTATTTTTATTAACATTGTCTTAGATTATTGTATCATTATTAATTATCTTACTGTTTTAGTTAATTTAGTTCTGCTCAAGGGTGTGAAAAATGGGGAATTCATGAAATCTTAAATACCCAGTAATAAAACTGTCAATCTATACAATTTAGAAATCTTTTTATGCTCCAGTGTTAGAGAAGAATTTTTGATCAAATATTTGATGCTACAAAAGTATAAAAAAACTGTAAAGAGAAATAATCTACAGAAAATTACTTTTCATTTCTGTAGTATATATTTTAAATTTAAACATTCACCGTATTTTTAGACTAAACTTTGTACATACAAAATAAAACTTAAAAAATAGAAATAAAAAGGTAAGCTATTAAGTCAGCAACCTGAATAGGACAGATTCTGAAAAATGAGACCAACCATGTACCTATGAATTAGTCCATGCAGCAGGTATTTTCATGGGAGGTACAGCATATCAATAGCTAAGGATACTTGCAACTGGAAGTTCGCAAGAGTACACAAAAGTACATATGTGTATTTAGAGTACAAACTACTTACTAAATGTAGGGAATACTTAAATTTCAAAGATAACACCAGTTGTACCTACTTTAATTAAAAAAAGAAGCAATCAAAAATTCTAATTTAATAGGTAAGCTAAACAAACCTTTGATATAATTTATAGGTATAAATACTTGAGTTTTTAAAACTTTAATCTTAGAGTGACTTTTCTGTCTGCTGACCTCACCTTGAACATCTTATATATTGCTTTTGCACTATATGCCTATGCTTCCACTACCTTTAATTCTGAAATTTCTGGCATGAAAGAATATATCTGAAATTTACCCTCATTATAAACAAAGATCAATCATTAGAAGATGCAAGAACTCCAATGTACTCTAGCAGGAATACTATTTTCATCATCCCTATGTTCTTCAATTAAACTTAACATTAACAGCACAAAATGACTTTTAATTTTTTCCAAAAATCCATTAAAATATACTTAATAATTTTTCAAACTGGATGACTGAAATCTTACCATATATGAAACAAAAATCACAATTACAAATAATGCTAGAAAACTATTTCACTATTTCATAAAATATACAAAGGTAATACATTTTTAACAATGAATTCTTTAAATAATCAGGACACTTAAAATTTGCCTATAAAGCGAAATTTCATTACCTTAGAAATGATAGAATTTAGCTTCCAGACAAAATTACACTTGTGTGACAATCTTTATAAATCATATACTTATAGGAAAAGTGATAATTATAAGTATGAATATTTTTATAGAAATTCCAAGATAATAAATTCAATTAAGATTATTTTTCAAGTTTTAATTTCAAAATAAAAAAAGAATAAAGTCTAAAGAAAGCAGCATAGAGAAGGTTCCTTAACAGTTAATCTAGTCTTAACAACATGTTCTATAGCCTAACGCTGAAGATTCTTTAAGTTGAATCCTGCTATGCCTCAGAAATACTCTTGGCTTTCAGAAAATAACTAGTTGATAAAAACAAGAGTAGATGCTGGGACAAAGGAAAGAAAGGGAAAGTATTTCTCAAACACAACTGATACTAAAACAATATCACATTATTTCTAAATTAATTCCATATAGTAGAATGAATTTTTACATAGCAATCTTCCTTAGTCACACACACAAACAAATCATAAAGAGTACTATCATTGAAAGAACACATTTAACAACAGATATTGCCCTTTTTCTTTTTTGATAAGAATAAATGATGTGGCTAAGTGGTGAACGGAAGAGTAAAACACTAGAAATAAACATTTGAGTCACTTTTTAAACTCAGTGTGATCCTAGTACAGCTATAAGACAATGGGGTTAATTATATACTATGGGAGAAAGGCGACCCCTAAAGACAGCAGTCAAGAGGTTGCGTCTCACCCATATGAAATGCACAAATGGGCTCTCTCTAGCCCAATAAACTATCAGAAGACTTTTTCCAGGACCTGTTTTGAAGCACAAAAGTGGACAGGAAGATACAAAGCGTCTAGAATATACCAGACATGTCAACTTGTTTGACTAAAAGTCAAACAGTAATAGAATGCTGAGGAAAAAAATGACAGAAAGTTTAGAGTTAGTTCCAAATACAGCTGACTGAACGTTCTGTGTACTCAGGTATACTAGAAGTTCAAAGATATGAGAATTCAAAGATAAGTTAAACATGGTCCTTACACTTGAGGGCTTTAAAAAAGCATATTAAGAATAACAACATTAAAAAGGAATTATGTACAGAGTAGAGTTGGAATGCTGAGGTACAAATGTTTAATTTTCAAGATGTTTTAAAAGGCTTCACAGAAGTTGAAAGGTTTCTGAAATTTATTAGAACAAGTTTCCCTCTGGTTACTAAAAGCTACTAAACTAAAAATTCAAGAAAGTTCTTACTTCAATCGCTGTGTCCAACCTGCAACCTGCTCATTCTCTCTCTCTCTCTCTCTCTCTCTCTCTCTCTCTGAGTGAAGAGGAACTACCTTGGGCCACATATAAAATATATAATCAATTTATAGAAGTAACAAAACTTCTTCTTTAATGTTTCACTATAACATTTAAAAAGAACAAAAAAGGCAGACCACAGTTTGAACACTCTTGCTTAGGTGGTCAGAAACACTATCTAGAATCTGTGAAAATACTTATGCCACTTCCTGGTTATGGGGTTCATGTAAGGAAAAGAAAAGCATGAAGTAAAAACTACGGGAAATCAGCACCAGAGTATATGTACCTGTGCAAGGGCAGAGAAAGGGGTTGGGTGAGAGTATCTATATTTCTTTTACCTACAGGTGGTGACAGTTATCCATCAATACCACCTTTCTCTTTTCCAATGTCTCCTCAAACTAGAGTTTGCAAGCCTTGCAAAATGATAGTTACGGTTCATATATTCAATACACTATAGATAAATTTAAGAATTCAAACAATACTGCTAACAGTGCTTCTTGACAAAGGACATCTTCAAACGAAGGAACTAAAGATAAACTTCTAGAATATGCTGTCTTCAAAATGTTATTGTCACACGAGTAATTTAACAGTTAATAAAAGGGTTCACAGGGGGGAAAAAAGCTACATTATGCTAGACAAGTCTCCAAAAAGGCTCTAAAAAGAGGTATGATTCTCGCAAAAGCACAAAAATTAGTAAGAATCCTTTAGATAGACTGAATATACCTCTGTAGTGGAATCCATGAGTTCTTAAAGAGGAACAGTAGTGAATGAAAAACTAGAAACACAGATCCTAACCTGACCATGAAGAGCTTAGCACTCAAGTACTAATTTAATCTTACAGACCAGGGGTCTCCAAACTCTTCATTGTGTGACACTTTAGTTTTTAAAAATGTGAACATTTGTTCAAACATACCTAAAATATAATGTATATTATCAGCATGCTCAAAAACAGAAATTAAAATGATGTGGTCATGGGACAACCTATGTACATACAATGTTCTCTGTTCCTTTCATGGGAAAAAATTACAAGTATAAGAACTCTGAAAATGCTTAAGAGAAAGGCAAGGCAACCTTGATATCCTACGAATAAGGGAACACAGCAGCAAGCTGTCTTATATCCTGAAACACTGACTCCTAAGCAAGACAAGGCAAACCAGTTAGTTCGGTCTGTTCCTCGCATAGGTTAGAGTCCTCAATACCAGATGAACAAAATAGGACCTGAAAGTCCAGCAAACAATAAGTACCAGAGAAAGTGCTCTTTCTTGACTGAGACTGAGCCCCCTTGCTTCAGAACAAACTCTGTGGTGGCTCAAAAGCACCACATGAGGGACCCTAGGCCAAGAAGCTACCAAGGCTAAGAAGCCTCTTTGTCCCTATGAACTGATGTATTCCTTGATCAAGAATAACAACGAAACCAGGCTATGTTGACAAGGGAAACACTGCCACAAAATGCACTGCAGTGTGGAAGATTCTTTATGCCCATGGACCAGAGATAACAGAGGAGCTGGAAGGCACTGGTAGAGAAATCAAACTGCAACAAGTACCAGCCCAGGAAGTGCTGTTCATTCACTACAAGAACAAGGTAGAAGCCTAGTAGTACCAACAAGCTAACAAGACAAAGTAATACCATAAAGTTTCTGTTAATTAACCTGCCATTGAAACCATAGCTCACTGAAGTAGACCAGAATCCAAAACAAACCAAACAAGACTGTGTTTAGAACATAAAAGTTTTAAATAGGACCCGGAGTATACTAACATAGTACACTTAAATGTCGAGGGTACAATTTTTAAAAATTATCAAGAGTCAAGAAAATCACAATTTGTATGAGAAAAGATACAAAGACAGAAACAGGAAGATAAATTGTATGTTAGAACAGTCTGATAAGGATTTCAAAACTATAAAACTTCACAATAATCAATTCTCTTGAAAAAAATGAAAACATATATTACCTCAACCATGGAATAGAAATTATTTTAAAAGAACATGATAGAAATTATACATACATCTAAAAAAATTTAAAAACTCAGTGAACAGACTCAATAGTAAATTGAAGGTAACAGAGGGTAGAATTTATAAACCTGAAGACAGATTAATAAAATTTCCTCAATCTGAAAAACAAAATTGAGGGAAAAGAAAATGAAGAACCCATGGAACAATGGCAAAAGATCCATTATCCATATCATCAGAGCTCCAAAAGTAAAGTAGAGATGAACAAGTAGCTAAAGAAATAATGTCTGGAACTCCCCAAATTTGGCTAAGATACAAATTCAAGAATCTAGTGGAATCTTGAATAGAATAAGCCCAAATAAATTTAAGCCAAGACACAAGATAATTACACTTCTTAAAATCAAAGACAAAGAAGTCTTGTAAGCAACCAGAAAAATGACACATTACCTATATTACAACACCAATCCAAGTGACAGCAGACTTTCCCTTTAAAACCATGAGTTCAGCAGGAAGTGGCACAATCGTTTAAGAAAGCATCACCAACCACAAATATTGCACATTGCAAAACTACCTTTATAAAGAATGAAGGGAAAATAAAAGTCATTCTTAGGTGATATAAACTTAAAAGGATGTGGACAAAACCCAAGTCCCAACAGAGTTCGAATATTTTCTTCCTAGGCCCCAGTGAACTGTTCTGTGGACCCTAATGTAGGAGACACTGGAGACAGGAGGCTAATTAGAATAGAAGTAGCATAATAAATGTGGCTTCTGTGACAACTGTACCTTGATTAACATTCACAATAACTGTGTGACAAGAGTTAACATAGCAGATCTGTTTCTGCTTGGTTCCTATCTCTTTAGTCATGCTGACAACTGGTGGCCAAACTGAGAACTAAACTACTGGAACATGCAAAATTTACTAAGTATGCCTGAAGTAGTGAGTCAAGAAGCACCAGTTTCATGCTATCTGCCTAGTGCTTGGTTGGGTCCTCATCATGGTAGGTCATATAGTGGATATGTAATCAGCTCCCTGTAGGATCTTTACACTCTGCTAGTCAAATGAAATTTTCTGAGCAATGACATATGTCCCAGCAGTCTGTAGTTAGAAAGACCATGCCCAGGCAATTTCTACATAAATAGGACAAAGGAAAGTCCATGTTTGGCCTAGCTTTTGCTACTGTAGGTGCATGAATCCTCAGCCGTAATAAAGCTTAGCTTTAAGTATACTTATATTCAATTGTGTAAGTGAATTAGGTGGTAATGGGACTGTCATGACACTCTGTGAGGGATTTAAGAGTGGCACAAACAATGTTTAAACTCGTCTAACTCCAAAGTTTGTTTCCTTTCTAAATTTCACTGCTTCTCAAAATAGAGTAGTATATTTAAAGCAAATACATACGATTCTTTCAAATGCAAAGATTGTTATGCAATCATCAACTTTAACTGAAACACAGTGTGTTGTAAGTTTTTCTTCAAGCTTCAAATTCTAGTCCTAAAAGATTTTCTATTTCTAATGGCTTATAACTTTGTTTCAAATGTACATTTGAACCCAATTATAGATTGCTCTTCATTCTCTGGGTTTACTGGATTCTAACCTAATTTAATGTTCTATATTTTGCACATTCAGCTTTTTGTGTCAAAAAATAAGTCACAATAAAACTTTCAAGTTAGAATCAAGTAAAACACTTTTACATGGCTTGTGGAATTGTGAACCAATTTTGCAAAAATTTAAGTCTATAACCTAAAGAAGGACTCATGCTTAAAGTCTCCATATTATTTTTATTAATATGACAAATACCCCATATTTCACAGTTAATCTGCCTATTTGTCTATAAAATATGAAGAAATCATAAAAATAAGATACCACCAAAATTAAGCCTTTATTATATTTTTTACTTTTGTGAAAACCTTATGTTCTTGAAAACCATTCATCATTGCACATAAGTACCACAGGTGTAATAGTAGGCATAAACTATGAGAGTATATGGAAATAAAACCTAGTTATGGCTTTAATATGTTAAAAACCAAAATCTTAGAATTAATTTTGTCTCATAAAAAGTCACTTAAAATAAATGAACCAAGTAGCAAATAACAGCAACTCCTTTGCTGACCTGTTTAAGACAGTCAGCCACCGTCTGCCCAGGCTGCAGGGGACTAATCGTGCTTCTTGGTGGATTGCCACGAGGCACAGATGGTCATTATTTATCACGTCAATCAACCACTGCCAAACCTCTTTGGGCTGCTGTATAATTCTTCCTAAAGTTATGTTTTTAAAGGGCAACACAGAATAGAGGGGCGTATTTGGAATCAGAACTCAAGCAAGTAAATCAGAGAGACTGGAATGTTTTTCAATGAATAGTTCACTTGGATTCACATTCAGTGCTCCAAGGAAAAGAAAGCGTGCCTAAAGATCTAATAATACTAAAGAATGATTTTATGCTATTTCTATAAATTTTCCCAGTGTTAAGAATTCGAGCATTGTAAAAAGAGTCATTTCTTCCACATGGGTGAAGAGGAGTTACATTTTTAATGTAACATTTCCATTTTCAAACCATTGTTTTGATAATTTCACCTTAAACACAGGATAACTCACCAATACAATAATAAAACTTATTTCCAAGCAAGAGCTAATGTAATAGAGACCCAACTTAAGAATTTAGTTACTAAAAACACTGAATATAGAAGCTTTATCTAAATGAATGGTAGTGATTACCTACAGTAAGAATTTTAAAAAGTAGAAGGAAAGGAAGGAAAACAAAGAAAGTACAAAAGCAACCAGACTTTAAAAAAATTATCTCACAAAAGATTTAACACTTGAAGCAGATAAATTTAAAATATATGTATGGATATTTTAGAGCTTTTATTTTGATGGCACAAATTCAATGTACCATCCTCAGAGGGAGTAATTAATAAAACACCACAATATATAACATAAATGATTGTCAGAGACTATAATTTTTCTACTATTCATACTGAGAAATAATTGCTATCTCTACTTTTACACAGAAGTTTTCAGTCAGCTTGCTTCATTACCTGCTTAGCCTACTTAGCATATTTGTTCCACTCAAAATCTCAGCTACAGAGTATTTTTAGAGTCCAGGGATTATTTAGAATTTGATCAGCTTTGTCATTAAAGTTATCAGGGTTGTTTAGAGGAGAAAAAATCCATATTGACAAGTATGCAAAGTAGTCTGCAGGTCTGGAATCCATTTCAGAAGCTTTTAGTAATTTAATACTCGCTTAAATGCTCTATGAATTAATTCTAAATAATCTCAAAGTACTTTCTTCACAAACGGTTCTTATTTATTGAAGACTTATATGACCACCTTAAAAAATAACTTATTACATTTGCAAGCTTCAAAAAATAGTGCTTGTATGTATATTGCTTTCACTTACCTTGTCTTTCTAAAATTTTAATTATTCCCATTTTTAAATAGTGACTATTTTCCTATTTATCTGATCAACTTGTTTCTATTAGCATTGTATAATTGAAGCAATGCTATATAACTTTATATATACTAATATTTAACTCATTTTCATTAATTTCAACTTGAGAATATCTCATTTTTTCCTGTTTAAAACTTTAGAGCTGATAACTATACCCTCCAAAGGAAGACATACACCTTACATAAGTGAAAAATGCTGATGCAGACCCTGCAGATTTTGGCAACTGAGTGACTAAAAATAACTGGAGAAATGTGCAGTTTCAATTTGGTATATCAAATTACTGAGAGAAACATCTTACTACTTGCCTATAAATACTGTATCATAGATTTATTCTTTTTGCTGATACATTCAGTTTAATAATACAATGTGAAAGGACAAAGAGTTCCTTATAACAAAAGTAAAGTATAGTTTTTGCTCTCAGCAGTTTATTATCCAGTAAGAACAGTAGAAAAAAGGATCAGACAGTACCCTGATGTTAGAAAGAAAAAAAAGATGAGGCTACTATGTTCTTCCTTTTAGTTTTATCATTTAGCCCAACTTCCCCATCCTCTACCCATAATACACACTGGCCATTAACATGGGGCCTCTATCGGATGGGTTTGGCTTTCTCCCCAGTGTCTCTCACTGGTTTCTTTCCTGCTTTTTTCACTCTGTTTGTGTAGGATGGCTGCTTCATGAAAGAGAAATGTATAAGGAGTCACCTTTGTCTTTTATTCAAGGAATACATGGTGGGATTGTGCACTTGGGCCTTTGGGGTTATCTCTGGAATACGACACTGGCAAGAGCTTTTTGTGTGGTACTATGGACAATTCCAGGAGATTTATCAGAACCTTCTTCAACAGCACTGAAGGGAAGAAAACCAAATGATCTATGGCGTGGCACAATGGACTACCTGTACTACACGATGGCTCAGACGAGGCTATTGGAGTCAAAACACCTTGGGCTTTAAATATGGATATGCTGTACTAGCTATGTAACTTTCGGCCTCAGTTTCCTTGTCTGCAAATTGAAGCAGCACAGCAACTAATATGCAGAATCATTCTTCTTATTCAAGATCTCTCAAACCCCTTAGGAGCACAGAATCCTCATCTAAACTCATCCATCCTCATCCATCCTTTTAAGCAAACCATTATTATGTTCATTCAAAAAGCACTTACTGAATACTTATTAAGTAACAGATATTGTGCTAGGCATTGGCTTCATCAGGTAAATGAAACAAAGTTGCTGCTCTTGAAAAGAAAATAATGAAAATAAGCTTGAAAATTAAAAATTTTGAACTTTACAAATAATATTAAGATAAGAGAAGAAAATGGAGGCAAAGAAAATGATTTAGATAGATTGACAGGGGAAAAATTTTTTTCCAGACAGAAGGCACATCTAGAATAAAGACTCTAAGATGATGATGGCAAATCTTTTAGAGCTTTCAATGATACAGCCTGCTGCAGTATACATGCCATAGATTCACCACCATTGCTCTAAGACACAGAAAGAGTAAGGCTGTTTTTTTGGTACCAGGGATCGAACTTGCAACCTCATGCTTGCACCACTGAGCTAAATCCCTGGTCCTGAGTAAGGTGTTCTTTTTAAAATCCATATTTTTAAAAATTGAATTTAAAGACAATAAAGGTAAAAATGGTTCCTCCATTCCCAGTTACTCATGTATCAATGACATGATACTATCTTTGTTTTGAACATTTAAAAGAAAATAAATAAACCAACCCTCATTTCATTCAGATTAGAAAAAAAATAAAAAAGGACCATGTCAATCTATTCTGGCACTAGATTACAGGTCCCTAAGAAAGAGAGAAAATGTCAAAACTATTAAGACGATTAATGCACCACAGCTTGTAAGCAATTAAACTAAAAGAGTCATCAGTTAGAAGGCTTTTTGTTTGGGAAAAGGATTGAGAACCAATTTCAAGGTTTCTTAGAATCTTCATGAAAGTCCAAATGCAATTTCTAATTTTGAGCTGCTGATTGCAAAAACAAAATTGTAAAGCAGAACTAAGAATCAAAGTCTGAGTCAAAAACTGACAAAGGGACATCATAAGTGGATAAAACATAATTAATCTTTCTCATACATCAAGTTCTCTAGCCAGGAAGGACTTCCAGCAAACCAATTTTATTAACTGAAAAATCCCTCCAATTTATAAATAAAATTAATCTAAGCATAATTATAATAATAGTAATTTTTTTCACCTGACCTAACAAATTAAAGATTTGATTATCTCTCCCTTCATTAAATAACAAAGAAAACAGGGCTATTTGTTCATTTCTTAAATTAATATCTGGGAGATTTATAAGGATTGGTCTCACTCTAGAACTGGGGTGAAGACGAAAGACATGGCCAGATCTATACTACATTATATATGATTATGAAGAAATATTATTTTTTAAAGCACAAATTTGAAGTAAGCTTATTTTACAAATAATAGTCTTATTCAAAACAGCTTTGGGAATTCATTTTAAAAACTCTCTTTGGGTGATTTACTAATATTTCCCACATCAGAAGACTATCAATCTGTTTCTATAGATCTAATTTTCAGAAAGCCAAATGTTAAGACTCAAATCTAGGTAGTGTGTTAAGTAGTCAAAATTGGTGAACACAGTTTGACTGCAAAATAATAAGATTTGTTCTATTTTAATTGAAGTTGGAAGTCAATAAAGAAAACTAAACACAAGGCAATAGTTTAGGATTTTCTCCCATATGCTCTTAATAATGTTTGTATTATTATCAATATTAAAACTTGTATTAAACCTTTACAGATATAACTGGATTTCTACTTGTATCTATACAGAATTTCTACCTATATATATGGATTTCTACCTATATCTATAAGGAAAAGATTAAACTTGAGAAGTAAAGGGCTATTGGCATACATGTGATTCAATTCTTTCTTGCAATTATAGAGAAGGATGTCAGAAGAAATGAATGACCTCTACTATATCTCCTTTGGAGTTAAGAATACAGTGGTTTTCAAACTTTAGCCTGCATCAAAATATTTGGAGGGCTTAGCAAAATGAAAATGAGGGCCTTACATCCTAAATTTCTGGCTCAGTAAATCTAGAAAAGGGACCAAGAATTTGCATTTCTAGTTTATATTGGTGCTACTGGTCTGGAAATCATCATTTGACAATGCTAACACTGCTACTTTGGTATTTGGGTAGGAGAAAGTTACCTGGGAATATTTATTTGTAAAATGTTTCTAGAAAGAAATACCTAATTTTCTAACCTGAGGATTCATGTGGGCATGCCTTGCTGGAGAATATAAATTAGTCATATGAAATGTTTTCTTGCTTCAAAATTGTTACACAAAAATGTAAGACTAAAGCACTCTGAAATAAAAATGTCATGCATTGTTGGCATTATCTGTTAATTCTAAACCAAAAGCTATTCAAATATGGAGAAAGGAATATTTTTAAAGTTACATACAATGGCTGTAAAGAAATATACTTATGCCTGGTTTCTGCTTGTACCTTCTGAATTATTAGAACATTTTAATGTGAAATAACATCTATGATCAGCTTTAACAATTCAGCCCAAGAACAGTGTGGTAGAAATGCAATTCTACAACTTAAGTCTCTTCTAAAGAAAAATTTCTATTTTGCTTAGAGAACATGACAAATCTTTAATGGTGCGGGTAATATTAACTTCAGGTAGATACACCAAATGTCACAACATTATGTGCAGACTGATTCTAACTATGTAAAACACAACATGGGTAAGAAAAAAACCTGAAATGCTATAGCCTAACACATTAATAATGTATATCCATAAGGATTGGGATTATCAGAATTTTTAAAAAATAAACCTCTCTGCATTCCCCAGAATTTTTACACTAAACATATATTAATCTTACCATTAATACAAACAAAAATAAATGTGAACAGATAATTTACATCCTGAGAAGTCAGACTAGCTGTGATAACCACTTCTAAACACTGGTGTGCCCGCAGTTACAGGTTCACAAATGTATGCAGGACTAACATATACGCTCAACAGTCGAGACACCAGAGGGCTGCTGCGTGCTGTGTCTGCCCTATTCTGAAAATGCACTCAGGGCCCTTCATCTTTTACTTCCTCTCCTTCAGGGGCATGATGCAATCTTGATCCTCTGAAACATGGTGACCTACTTTGTTTCCTCCTAGGACTGCACCCAGCTTTAAATCCTGTGTTGGCATTTACATGGAAAGTGCTCCAACTCTACAGCCTACCTACCCACATCATCTCAGTACCTAGGCAGCAACAGAAGGTCCACTTCTGGAGTGCCTATTTACATTACAAAGTTCCACTAAGCAGAGTGTTCTACACTATGCCATCTGCCACTACGAAATCTTGGACTCATCTAAATTGCATGTAGTAATTTATCAAGAAACGCGCTCTTCCTTATTTCAACCAAAACATGTCTTCCAGTGTCTCTTTAGCTATTAGCTCTATCTTTCCTCTACTTCCCAACTTACAACACCTGTGAACTTCTCTGGACTTTGTACAAGTACTGTGGGGGTTAACCACCCAGTAATATCTGTAGTATCCCTCCCACAACGGGATAAATGATAGAGAGTAGTACTGGACATTATACTTGGTTTTTAAGCCTGAGTACTATTGACATGTTAGCTTTGTGCATGGTAGGGGGTAACCCATGCATTTTCAGGATGGTCAGCACCCTGCCAACAACTTTTCTTCCATACTTGTGACAATCAAAACTGTCTCAGACATTGGCAACTGTCCCCTGAGCGGCAAATCACTCCCCATTTGAGAACTACTACACTGTATACATATACACAGACCCTATTTGGATAGATGACCATGTTTCTAGACACATTTATACAATATAGCACAGACACAACCTAAAGGATAATCTGCAACACCCACTCAGTTTACACACAATACTCATCATGTGCTTTATCGGTGTCTTGGTTGATGAACCAACCCATCTGTACCTCACCTTAGTAATAATAGTTATCATGTTGAGTGCTTATCAATAAAGCTAAGTTTAACACTATCATCTCATTAAAATTAATGATAATCTAGGAAATGAATTAATATTCCCATCTACTAGATGAGAACTCTTATGAACAGGGTAAAAAGCTGTGCCCAGGATCAAGCAGCAATGTGTGTGAGAGCCATGACGGAGCGCCACAGGACAGGCTCTCCATGTGCTCACTGTTCTCCATCCTACTCCAAACTGCCTCACGGAACGTGATGGGAAAGTAAAGACACCCCACACACCTACTGTATGCTCATACGGATGAAATAGTTGTGTGGATGCAGTGGATTCACCTGGAACTTGGTGGCCAATCCAGTCCTCTAATTTCATAGCAACTAGTTACCAAGGCCTTCTAAGAAAACCCTATAAAAACGCCAGACCTGCACGGGTGGGAAGGTATGGGTTCTGCCCCAAGAAAAGGACAGCTGCCAGGTGGATTCAGCTATTGAAAGGCATCCCTCTTGTTGAGCAGGACCAACATTACAGTGAACAAACTATCTTCTGAAGACTTTCCTCGACTTGGCTGACCCACTTGCACTTATTACTACCTGTTGCCATTCTGTATTGACTCTTGTTTCTCATTCCTCCAACTTTTATCAACTATTCAGTCATTTCAAGTAGAAACCAGTCTGTCCACTTTAAAAAAAACTCTGCTTTGCCCCCAATGTACTATTTAATGTCTTCTAGCAGAAGAATCTTTCGCTCATTATCTCATCCATCTGTGAAAACTCTTCAGCCCAAAGCCTATCAAACAGTACTGCCCAATAAATGCTAGTTCCCTTCAACTCTCAGCACGGAGTCCCACTGAGCAATGCAATAAGGTGCCCACATTTCTAAGTTATCACTGAGGCAGCCCAGGATGACAAGCACTCCTTTTCTGGCTGAGGCTCTAGAAAGCTTAACCTAGATACTTTGAATTTCACCAATTTGAAGTCCTGCTGAACATAATTTCATTTCAAAAGTTTACATAGCACTTGAAAAGCACTGTGAGTTTTTCAAAACTGGTCTTTTGAAAGTAGTGAAAAGGTAGAAAAAGCCAGTCTAACTCTAGCCTGACTGTTCTCCCTGAACTTGGAGCCACATTCCCAAATTAGTTTGTAATCTGGCACTGAATAGTTACACTTGGCTCTCTGATGACATGAAAATACTCCCTAGGCCCAGGGGACACAGGGAGAAACAGAGGGTGAACTATTTGGTCTCTAACTGTCACTGTTTTTCCCATTCCTTAGTGACAATGTTATAGCAGGAAACTTTAATTTGGGGCTTACATCAGCTTTGAAAGGATTCAACAAGTTCTCCCAAATAAGACTATAGATTACTGTTGCTTTTGGCCAGAAATATTTATATTAAGAAAAATAATTAAATGAACAAAATAATTATAGTAGAGGTCAGTGATACAGATCCTTCAGAACTGATCAACAAAATAAAACCTAGCCGGGGATTTAACTCAGTGGCGTAAACACCTATCTGGCAGGTGCGAAGTTGTGAGTTCAATCCCCAGCACCAAAAAAAAAAAAAAAAAAAAAAAAAAAAAAAAAAAAAAAAAAAAAAAAAAAAAAAAAAAAAAAAAAAAAAAAAAAAAAAAAAAAAAAAAAAAAAAAAAAAAAAAAAAAAAAAAAAAAAAAAAAAAAAAAAAAAAAAAAAAAAAACCCTAAATGAGTTTTGGTTTTAGACTCACTAAAAGAATTACAATTTATCAACATGTGCAGATCAAGAGTTATCTTTTCTTGTAAGTTATATTATTTAAAAACAAAAGGTTAAGAAATAAGTAACAAATTTGTGAATATACAATATAAACTGAAATATCTCACTATTGTGTATTTCCTCAGCAATTATGAACAGAGGATATACTCAATATTTCCTTCAAACCAATCCAAAAAAATCCTAAAATAAATTCTGCATTTGAAATTTGTAAAACATGATACCTTAAATTCTACAATAACCATTTTGCTTTCACTAATAATTTTTGACTTGCAAAATGTATGTTACATCTTTTTGACAAATTTGAACAAATTTAGGACAGATTTCTTTCCATCTCTCTTATTGTAATCTCATAATCTCAAGTTCACACTTTGAAGGGCAACATAAAATAACAATCTCATGTCAGTTAAAGCATGTAATGCAAAAAATTCCTAGTTCTATGTAAGACAAATAGGAAAACAGCATTTTATTATGTTGTATGAGTCTGTTCAGGCTGGTTGCCATAACAACATAACACAGATTGTGTGTCTTAAACAACAGAAATTTGTTTTCTCACTTTTTTTTTTTCTTTGTTTTGTTTTGGGGCTTTTTTTTTTTTTTTTTTTTTTTTTTTTTTTTTTTTTTTTTTTTTTTTTTTTTTTTTTTTTTTTTTTTTTTTTTTTTTTTTTTTGTCTTTGAGACAGTCTTCACTATGCAGTCCAGATTTGCCTCAAACTCAGTGATCCTTCCTGCCTCAGCCTCTGGAGCACTGGGATTACAGGTATGCACCTCCAAGCCTGGCCTTTTTTGGTTTTTTGAGACAGGATCTCACTATGTAATTTGAGCTGGTCTTGAATTCACTATTGTAGGCCAGGCTGGCCTCACACCCAGCATGATCTTTCTACCTCAGCTTCTCAAGGTCTGGAATTATAGGCATGTGCCATCAGGATTGGCCATTTTCTCACATTTTTTGAGGCTGATAAGTTCAAGATCAAGGAGACAACCCATTTAGTACAGGTAAAAGCCTGTTACTAAATACAAACTGCTGCCTTCCCATGGCGTCTTTCACACAGTCTTTCCTGGTGCATTCACAGGAGAAAGATCACTTCCTCTCCCTCCCACTCCCATTCCCTCTCCTTCTTTCAGGTTAGGAACCGACTGTTATAATGTCATTTTTCCTTAATTATCTCCTAAAAGCCTCCAAATATGGTAACATGGGAGGGTTAGGGCTTCAAAATATTAAATGGAAGAGTGGGGAACAATCTGGTTCATGGAACACAGTGAAAATCTAGGATCATTTTGAAGGCATAATTAGGTTCAAAACATTAACTGAGTGCACAAATACATTATTTTAAATACTGTTTTGCAAGAAATACTTTTTAATCTAAAAAGAAATGACCTACAATTAAATCATTTGATTCATATTCTTGGTCACTTTTATAAGTGATTTTAAACATCAAAAAGGATATAGGTATATGAATTAAAGTTGCCCTTCATTAAATTAAAACCAGATTTTACATGTTGCCTGAAACTACATCTTGTCCTTATAGTACTTGCTCAATTATTTTTTCATTCTTAGCCCAAGTCCACATCAGAGCAGCCAACGCACAATGAAATTTTAATGAGCAAAGATAATTAAGCTACACAGAAACTACTGCTCCACCACTGTCACCTTAACCTATCTTCAAGTTTATTACTAGCCTATAGCACTGGGATGGATAAAGTCCAAAATTAAACAATAAACTATTATCGTTAGCTTCCCTGTACGCTTCCCTAGACAAGCTGCCCAGGTATGCACAAAGATCTCATGCAACAAATATGAACAGAACAATATAGCATAAAACAGATTCTTTGGCCACTAAAGAAGTGGACAACTGAGACCAGGTTGGCAGGGGGTGCCCTAGCAAAAGACATTCTCACTTCCTGGTGACTTGGTTTTCCTCTTTGCTCACCAACAGTGATCCTTCAACTGAATGTGATCTAGTTCTTCCCTTTCAGAAGCACCCAGAGCCACATGAAGTAGATCACAGATGTAATATGATTCAGAGAGTAAAGACGTTTTGCAGGTGGGAGTGGGTGTCAGTAGTACAGAGGAGAACTGGTAGGGAAAAAAAAAAGGCACATCATGTTCACAATGGAGGAAAAAACTAATTTTTAAATGACCATTCAAAATGAAAATGGAAGCAAAAAGAAGGCCTAGTTTACAGTAATAAAGCTACACTCCTCCTTTAAAACAGTGTAGTTCATGATCCCATTTCATTCTAATTATCCTCGTGTAATACCCTGCTTTCCCCAGGCATGAGTGCTGATCCTGCCCTATTGCTTCCACAGTTCTGCTCATGCTCATGTCACCCTGTTTACCTGTTAGCTCCTTTGCCAGACTGGAAGCTACTTGAGAGCAGAGACTGTCTTAGTCATCATCGCAGCTCAGGAATTCATCAAGCAGCTGCCAGATAATAGGCACAGCACTGATATGGCACAAATGAAGGTGTAAATACATAACCCTCCAACTACTGTTTAGAGGGAAAAAAATTCTTTGCCTCTCTACCTCTTAACCAGTTTTGTGAAAGTCAATTTTAAAAGACGAAGTTATTTGATGCTAAGAACTGGTATTTCCAGTTTTACTACAAAAGAAACTGATACAGCACAGTTCTAAAAAGCATTGAACAGCAAAATCTTATGAATGGAAATGATTCCACTGTGATGACAGCAAAGGGGCTAGCAGATGTTGCTTTGATAAAAATGCTGTACTGCTATGTTTTAGAAGCAAAGAGCTTATGAAATCATATATATATAAAAGATATAAAATTTATATAACTGTCCAACACAAAAGCAACTTTTTTCTTTATAAAAAATCTGACATTATTTTTGGACACAAATATCATGCTTTCACATTAATACCTACAAAGGCATTTGGAATAAAATATTGTTTAAAATCAACATTTGAAAAGGTAACTCTATATAGATGAATGTATAAAAACACCACAATGAAACCCATCACTCTGTATAACTAATATGCACCAATAAAAAAAGTGTTGTTACACTAAACATACTGTTACATTAAACGTAAAAATAAAAATGAGAAGATAACTAAAAAGAAAGGTAACACTGAAGGAAGAAAATGCACCTTCTACTCCATCACTTTTTTAAATTAAGAGATCATTCCACTTCACATATTCAGCAAACAAAGAAATAACTAAGTATCCAACCAGAATCTATCCCTGAGCATCCTTTGGGTTTCCTGGTTTTTTTTTTTTTTTTTTTTGTATGTTTGTTTTTGTTTTTTGTGATTTCAAATCTATCAAGTAAGACATACTGGTTTTCATCATATTCTGACTTACTCAACATTTACGCCTGTTAATTTATTTTTCCTTTTCCGCCTTGGCAAAGTCAAAAGAAAAAGGAAAAAATAATAATGTAAAGGAAAATATAATTAGCAATTATTTTCAGCCACAGCTCTACATTCACTTGAAGTCCTATGAAGACAAAATACAACTCCTTGAACAAATCTCCCTAATAGCATGTTCTAAGTATGCTGTTGTAGAGGCGACACTACACAGGTCTCAAACTTCGGGAAAGATTTTCGGAGATGACATTATATGAATAAAACTCACTAGTATGAAAAAACTAGCTTTTATTTTGAAACAAACAAAAACCTAGAGGAGGGGAGAAGATAAGAACCTTCTGAAAAAAACTTAATTAGCAGTGAGAGTTCAGATTTAACCTCAAAATAGGCACGATTTTAATACCCACGTAAAACTTGCCAGTCAGCTGAAGGCAATGCTACCAGCCCTGCTTGGAAAGCAACTTAAATAAGAAATTCCCCAATTCTTCACAACTATATATTTAATCATTAAACCAGCTGAGTAGTATTGAGCTACATGAATCATTATCTTTATTAACTTGGTTTGCTAACCATTTTATAATGTGGCTGACATTAATCCATGGTCTTTACCTTCAAGAATCTCATAATGACAGACAACTTCACAACAAGCCAATACAATAAAATAAACATTACATTATAAACATGATCAGGTACTGGGACTAAAGATGGCTGCACAGTAGAAAAGCAGGCTCTGCTGGGTAGAAAAGGGAAGGAGGAGAGCTCAGCAAACCCAGGTGAAGCATAAGCAAATAACTGAAGTATGAATGTTTGCAGTGGCCGTTAGGAGGACAGGTTGAAGAAGATAGCAACTAGAATTAGGGACACAAGTCATAATAGACCTCCAGAGTCAATACAAATTGTATCAGCTTCTTATTGCTCTGAAGATAGATACGCTGTTCATCCACAAGGAGATATAAGGGGAAGCAGTCCTGAATCTATACAAGTCCATACATTTATAGGGTTTCATCTAATTTGAAATGAGGGGAAATACTGAACTGGTATGAATGTATGTAGATGTAATTATGTTTGAAAAAGTAAATGAAGGTAAAGCCTACCTTATAATATGAAGAGGGAGAATGGTATACAAGAAAGAGAGGAAGAACACCACAGGAGAGCAAAAAACCGAGGGGCTGAGGGATTTAGAGATGGGTCAGCTCAGTAAATACAAAAATCAAAAGAAAACACCACAAGCAACATTCCAACAAAAAAAGTGGTGGTGGTGGGGATAATACAGGATGAAGCAGAAAAGTGACACAAGAAACAAACTTTGAGTTAATGCATTAAAAATAAAGAAATACTAGAAATGGCCTTATCTCATTGTTTTCCAGTTCCTTCCTCTAGCAGAGGTCCTGCTTTTATTGTGCATGCATTTTGCTGTACCCAACACTGATTTTTAACCTACTGATATTGACATTTATGTCTCTGAATTCTGTTTTTACCCAGCTCTAAGTCTTAAGGGAATTTCTAATACCTGCATCAAAAGAAGCTAATTGTTTAATCATAATTTGAAAAAATGGATTTAAAACAGTATGTATAACACAATTTTAAAACATACTTCAATGTTTTAAATAATATGTAAATATATTTATATACTGCAGATGTATAACATAAAATCTAAAATACACATGAAAAGGTTAAAACAGAGTGGAGCTCATAGGTTTTAGTTTCTTTTGTATTTCTGCACATCTGTTTTTTCCTCATTCATTCAAAATAAACTCATTTATTTGTACCAAAAAATATTCACAATTCAAAAACACTATAAAATAGTAGTCAAATAAAGACAATATTGGGAACTTAAATGACATTGAGATAGATAATAAGAGGGGGTATGTGTTCAAGATTTACAGTCAGCAGTCATTTACACACACTTTGATATGGGAGGTAAAGACAGATACATGAAGTAATCTAGTGTGCACAGATGATAAAGCAATGGGCCAGGGATTAAGACACGAAATCACAAAGAGAAGTAAAAGCACAGGCTCCCTTTTGGAGTACTTTATTTTGGGTCACCCAAAGGAAACTCAGGTGTTGTTCCTTGGAGATGACTACAAATATTGGCCATAAAATTACTTTTGAGACAAGAAAGGAATGGAGAATACAAAACATTTAGAGATTTAAAATAAAAAAGGGCAAGTTAGAAGCGATAACTGAAAGTCAAAAATTAAGAATTGCAATACTCTGGTGCAGACATAGTCTCTCACCTAGAATCTGAGCTAGTCTTGTTACTTACTTTGATCAACACATCGTGGCAGATGAGAGGCTGTATGAGTTACAAACTCTAGACAAGAGGTACGCGTGAAGCCTCCATCTTCACCATCTCAGGATACTCCCCTGAGATCACAATGCTGTTCAGAAGTGTGGGCTGGAAAGACTAGCCAATTTAATGTCTCAGCTGAGCCCTCCCCTTGCTCAAGCTGTTAATGATATGCAAACACGAGTAAGTCTCGGCTAACCCGACAGGATAATCACCCAGTCAACCCACAGAAGCATGAGGAATTATAAAGTTATTCTTTTCAAACACTAAGTTTCTGGGTAGTAACTTATACAGGAATAAATAACTGACACAAGAACCAACAGAGGATTATACTCAGGAAAGACTTTCGAATGAGGAGTAATTAAAATTAATTTTCAAAAAGAGAAGTAATTTTTAAAAAGCAGCACAGGTTTTAAATAGAGCAGGGGCTGAGGTCACTACAGCTAGTAATGAGAAGTTGTCTGAGACATGAGGGATCAATTTCAGTAAGATAGAGAAGGTAGAGTCCATTTTTGCTGAGCTCCAAATAATAAGTGGTTTATGAGAAAATACTGTTTTGTTGTAAGACAGATACCCTTATAAGTTACTTGACAAAAAAGAACAGAGCTATTTTTTTTAAATCACTGATGAGAAAAAACTCAAAAATGAAAACTTTGAGCCTTATTGTTTAGCATAAGGATAAAGATTTAAACACACACACATACACATGCACCCTTTTACAAATAAAGAAAGCTGATATGTCAAAGGTCCAAAGGGGATTAAGAAAGGCAAAGGAGGGGAGTTAACCGGAGGAAAATGAGAGACCCAGGTGAAATGAGAAGTGCTGTGAAAGAAGAAAATGACGGAGGTTGTGACAGCTGAATATAATTGTTGGTACAGCATGCAGGAATTTTTTCTCCAGGTTCTTTTAAAAGAAAGAAGCAAGGTCACTCATCAAGATTGAAGGACAGAAGACAATTTAAGGGCTTGAGAAAAATGGTGAAATTGGAAATAACTGTGGGAAATGTAGTAATAAACAGACACTTCGTCTCTATGATGTGCACAGGATTATAACTTTAATTCATTAGTTTTTTTATCTTTCTATGGTCAGAAGTAAAATACCCACAAATAAGATAGGTGATCACAAATGCTCAACATTATTGTCATTAGGGAAATTAAAGCAACAATGACATACACCTGTAAACACATACGAGAATGACCAAAAGTAATTACCTAACTTATTTTTCTTTTAAATTTGCAAAACCAAGAGTTGGCAAGAAATATGAGGTTAGCAGAATTTTTATGCATTGACTATGAAAATGTAAAAGTGGAACACTCATTTTGGAAAACAGTTTGGCAGCTTTTTATAGTCAGACATTTATTTCCAAAACAAAACACTAGTCCTGTACCTAAATATGTACTCAAGAAATGAAAAATTACAGTCCACACTAAACTAATGAACATTTATAGTGGTTTCATTCATAACTATCGAATACCAAAAATATCTCTCAACTGATGAGTGAATAAAAAACTGGCACAGATTCACATGATGAAATAAAAGGAAATTACTAATGTATGCAGCAATATGTATGAATCTCACTTGGGCTTTGCTAAATAAGAGAAATCAAATTTGAAAGGCTACATACATGATTCCTTTTACATGACACTCTTGAACAGTTTCAAAGTGTTGAGTTTCAGGTGTGATATAATTGTCCTATAATTTCTGACATACTAGAGTTGTATTCAAAATACTGCTCATTTTAATTACTCTGTATAAAAATTATTCCTCCTTAAAGTTCATGAAACCATGTAATGTATCTTTTCAAAATGAAATGATATTGCAAAGATTGATATCTTCTACTATTTTTGGCCAAAACACAACAGGACCAATACACTAATGCAATGTTATATCTCATGTATTTTAAAATTAAAGCTATTAGAAAAATATTATTGAACCAATATCAATAAGCCATGTCATTAAAACTGCCTTTTAAATCCTAAAGTTAAAGATTATTTCTCAATTTTCTGAATAAACTATCTATAAATTCTTCTGAATGCAGTCTATTCCAAAATATGACAATTACCAAACCATGAGAATACACAAAGAATCACAGTATTTTAATTTTATTCAATACCAAAGTTAAATAAATGTTTGAACTAAACAGAACTTTGCCAAAGCTTTTTGTCTATAATTTTGCTAAGATCAATATATTGCTTTAATTTTAAGGAGAAGTGACTTAGATAACTATATAACCATCACAATCACTTTAGGCTAATTTCAGAAGACTTCTGCATTAGGAAGTAAAATAAAAGTAGGCTTGTTCAAAAAGTGGCTTAGATTTTTACTCATCCTTGTAAATCAGAGCTCTCCTAACAAAATAAACAAACAAACAAAGTCCAAGAGAGTTGTTTTCCACCATAGGTAAATGTTAAATGCAAAAAGTAAAATTTACTTACTGCTCAATGAAAATTCTTCACAGCTACCTGCATTTCACTCTCATTCTATAAGAACAGAAAAGCGTTTAACCTCAAGATTCAATCTCATCATTTATAAAGTGATTTTAATCCTCTATAAGCATGTAAGTAGCTTTGTTAAATATTATAAGCAAAATGAAGAGGTGTTCTGAACTAACCAATACTCTTTAAAAACAATAATTTAAAATATTTATGTTGCTTTTTATTCAATGAATAATAAAAATGATTTCTATATATCACTTCATATTAAATAAGTTACACTCTGAATAGGAAAAAATATTTGAAGTATAATAATTAATGTACCCATTCTTATAATGATTGGACATTCCCTGGGTGTGCAGCACCATTTAAGAGTTTAAAAGTGAAGAAGGCACAGTACTTGCTCTCAAGGATCTTCAATTTAAACTGTGTGTCTGATATGCTTTCATTTGCCTGCAAGAATATGTGTACCTAATATTTCCTAAGGGTTCCTAAGTATTTTTTTTTGAGATTCTCTGTCTAAATCCGAATTCTTTGCAAACAGTTTAGCTGTCTGTCATTATTAGAATTTAAACACCTTGTGTGTATATTTTCATGTCTATGTAGGCATAAACAAGTGTTGAAATCTTCCATAAATAGATGATATGTGCTTGTATAAATATATATCGCACCTCATCTAAATAGAATTCTGACCATTAACATACATCACTTGCACATAACTTATATTTGAATGAATGCACACATGCACACAACAATACATAAGCTGGTTATGCTCCATTTCCAACCTGCTTCCTCCTCCAACCCTTCTACTCTCTGCCCTGCTCAGCCTGCCCTGTATCCCAAGCTGATCCCTCAGCCTTCACTCTGACACTGTTGTGGATAGACCTCCAGTTAGATTCCAGTATGACAACCAACGGTGGAAGAAATGGTCTGTTTTTATTCCCATTCCTTTCCTGCTTGGTGCTGTGTTTTCAGCAGTCACTGAATATCTTCGTAACTGGAGATTCTGTGGGGCAGCCCAGACCTACCTGGGTCCCCATAACTATTATTGTATCTTGTGAACTCCCACTGTGGCTGGTTTCTAAGAAACTTGCCACCCCTCATTGTTCCTTTAGTCTTGCCAGTACTTCTATCCTTAATTTACATTAAAAACTTGCTCTTTTAGCTAAGTTATTTATATTGAATTCTATTTACCACTAGGTCTTTGCTTATACACATAAGAGATTTTATCACCCATACACATGCAGCACAATACTGAATATGCCAAAGACCATTAAATGTCAAATGAAACAAGAAAAATGAAACAGATTCAATTATTAATTGCTTCCTGGGACTCAAACTAAACAGATGCTGAAAGAACATGCTTTTGATTTTTTATTTTTGTGACTAAAAAAATAATACATGTGTCCTTGACAGGAAGTATTGCAAGAAATTACAAAAACTACAATGCTTTCTAGTATAAATTTTGAAGTATTTTAAAACTAATTTGTTATCATGCTGCAGATTTGTATTTATGTTGTTCTGTGACCTGTATGGTTAGAGGCACACTGTATGCATACTACATGACATTAATACAAAAAGATACTTTAATAGGTTATACAATATGCTTGCATAAGCATTTATAATCATTTATCTGTTCCTTTTGTGGACATTTGGGTTACGTCCATTGTTTTACTACTGTTTTTAATGCTCTGGTAAAACTCAAGTTTCTAATATTTCTTTACAATATATACCTAGAATTAGAATTATTAGAAAAAACATGAATATTTTAAAACTAGTAACAAATGATATATGATAAAATATTCTGTGATTATAGAAAGGTTTATATCTTCTGTTTGCAGCATGTAGCCACTAGCCATATGTGGCTATTGAGCATTTGAAAAGTCATCAATGAGATGAAGGAAGTAAATATTTAATTTAAGCATTCAGTGTAGTTAGTGGTTATTTACTATTACGGAGCATAACTCTGGATGCCTACTGCTCAAATGTCCTCAAATGTCCACTAGAAAAGGAGCAATTTATATTTTCATCAGCAAAGTATAAAAGTGCTCAGTTCTTTATATCATCATTAACAATGACACTAAGTTTCTAACATAAATATCAACTTGTCAGGAAAAGATGAAGTAAAACTTTTTTTTAAATTTATATTTCTTTGAATATTTGGGATAAATATATTTTCATATGTTTTCTATTTGTTTTCATAAATTGTTCTTTTTCTTTGTCCATTTTTCTACTAGACGATAATTTTTCTTAGAGTAAGTGCATTCTATATTAGAGAAACTAATGTCTGCCATTTCTGTGGCAAATTACTTCTTACTTCTGTTTATGCTTCTTCATAAAGAAAAGTTTTATATTTTAAAAAGCTTACTGATCTTTATTTTTGTTCTTATCCCAAGCCAACTTATATGGTCTCAAGTCAGCTGATATATAATTTATTCATCACCTTCATGAAAACAAAGAGTAAAGATTAAATAATGAATTCATAATTTTAAAAACTCCCCTTGCCTCAAATCATGAAAGACAAAATATAAAGAAGAAAAGCTAAAAAAAATACTATCTAAAAATACTGGGTTGGATTCAGAAATAAATGCCTTCAAAGAAAAGAGAGATGAACAGTAGATACTAAAAAACAGCTGTACTTCTTGGTTCTGTGTGGGTAGAATTAGACAATTAGAGGACGGGGCTTTTCTCTTCCTTAGTAAAAGGGACTAAAAATACATTCATGATCACAGCTTGAAGCTACAAATATGTAATTTACAAAAGTGAATAGAAAAAAAGTAAAAAGCAGAAGAGACCATAGATATAGGAAAAGATGTTCAATCTCTCTAGTAATCAGGGCAATATAATATAATTGAAACCATATCTTCAAAATGGCAAAAATATTAAGTATGGTAAAGATGCCAGGGGATATAGTTCAG
Organism: Dasyprocta punctata; assembly: GCA_004363535.1. Taxonomy (NCBI): domain Eukaryota; kingdom Metazoa; phylum Chordata; class Mammalia; order Rodentia; family Dasyproctidae; genus Dasyprocta; species Dasyprocta punctata. Next base: position 7,519 of record RJWM01005164.1, on the reverse strand, counting down.
TGGCCTAAGTGCCTGCCTGGCAAGTGCAAGGTCCTAACAAGAAGGAATAAAGAGGGCCGGGGATTTAGCTCAGCAGTGTAAGCGCCTGCTTGGCAAGCACAAGGTGGTGAGTTCAATCCCTGGTACCACACACACACAAAAAAAAATGATGGAATACTATTTAGCCACAAATAAGAATGAGTCCCTATCATTGTGGTCCCAAGGATGGACTTGGAGAAAATTACATTAAATGAAGTAAGTCAGGCACAGAATGACAAATACTGCACTGTTTGTTCTCACTGAAATGTAGAAGCTAAGCAAGTTGATTTCACACAAAAGAGTAAAAAGGTAGGCACCAGAGGCTGAGAAGAGAAGGGCTGAGGAGTGGAGAAAAGATGGTAAAACAGTACAGAGATGCAGTTCAGTAGGAGAAACAACTTCTAAGGTATAAAACATTAAAGGAAAACTATGGTTGACAACAACAAAGTAAATTTCAAAACAGCTAGTCTACAGCTAGTGTCATGAAGAAGAGTTTAAGATGTCCCACACAAAGAAATGATAAATGTCAAAGGTTACATGCCAATTACCCAGTCTGATCACTACGCATTATATACATGTACTGAAATATCATACAGCATCACTATTATGTGTAATTTAAATTGTTAAATTAAAAACCAAACTAGTCATTGAAAGAAAAATTTATGAACTGCTACAACATAAATTTTAAAACTGATTAAAAATTAAAATCAACAAAAGTAAATGAACCAGAGTTACACTGTCAATGAGGAAACATAATTTTAAAAATTCTGAGTATGAAAAACAAGTTGTAGAATCATAAACTTAGAGAAAATCTTAAAAACTGAAATGCTAAACATGCAAACAAATATTTTTATGGCCAGTACAAACAGCTTAGCATAGTAACATTATAAAAATTCAAAAAATATAAACAGCAAGAAGCAAGCAATTTGACACTGGAAAATAACAGAGCTTTAACAAGGAAATCTTGCCGGGCGTGGTGGTGCATGCCTTTAATCCCAGCACTCCAGAGGCAGAAGCAGGAGGATTGTTGTGAGTTGAGACCAGCCTGGGCTACAAAGTGAGTTCAAGGCCAGCCTGAACTGCATATTGAGACCCTGTCTCAAAAAATAGGGCCGAGGATTTAGCTCAGTGCCGTAAACGCCTGCCTGGAAGGCACGAGGTTGTGAGTTAGATCCCCAGTGTAAAAAAAAAAAGGAAATCTTATCATTTGCAACCATTTGATTGAAACGGAGGACACTATGCTAACTGAAATAAGCCAGGCAGGCACATACGTACAATCTCAATTACAGGGTAAGTGGAATCCAAAGAAGGTGAATAGAAGAGAGTAAACTGGTGGTTTTCAGGGTCCAGTGAAGGGGAATGGGCAATGCCTTGAAAGTGGAAAAATGGAGAGATATTAGAGAAACTCAAACTATAAACAAGAGCAAAATAAAAGACACACAATAGAAAGTAGGGTGACCTTTCTCAAATGGGAAGGATAATAACAGATGAAGGGAAAGGAAAGAAAGGGTATGGAAAAAACAAGTGGAAAAATGAGGACAGCGCTTTTGGAAATGGGAAGGGAACTATCTTGGCTACTTTTTTCTTGTTGCTGAGACAAAACATCTGACGCCCAAAATTAGGGAAAAAGGTTTATTTCTTACAGTTCTTGGAGTTTTAGTCCATTCTCAGCTGGCTCCAAGGCAGTATGGCGTGGCAAGGCGGGCATCCCTTCATGGGGGCTACAAAACAGCAAAGCGCAAACCCGCAAGAGAGGGAAGACACGCCTTCTTCCTCACCCTTACACTGCACGTCAGCTCCACCCCTGGGCAGGTGCCACACTCACACCACCAATCCCAGTGCCAGACAACAAACCAATCACAAATGCCAGACTTATCCCTGTCCATGATTACATGAGGCTTAAGTGGGGGCCATCGGACCACACTATAACAGGAACCAAGAATTAGAACAGGGAGGGAAGGAAGGAGGGGTAGGGGACCAAAAAAAAAAAAAAAAGAAGAAGAAGAAGAATTAAAATGGATTATGTACGTGGACCGACTCTCCCTGATAAATGTAATCATTATGTACTGCAAACATGTACCAATAAAAAATGCAGTTTATTAAGGCAAGATGAATAATTTTTAGAGGTCTATTGTATATTATGATGACTATGGTTAATAATAATGATGTGTTGTATTTTAGAAAAATCTGTAGCAATAGAACTTAAATTTTTTCACCACAAAAAAGATAAACATGTAAGGTGATACATATGTTAATTAGCTTGATTTAATCATTTCACACTGGATATGTGTATCAAAACATTATGCCTCAGTGAACTAAATAAGTCAGTCACACATATGTAACCATCGCATTGTTGCACTTGCGTGATGAACTGAAAGATAATCTATGTATATAAAAAATTAGTTAAGACAGTTAAAGAAAAAGAATTTTGAGTGAAAAGTAGTTTTTACAGGGTCATCTTCAGATTTCACTTTCAATGTGAAATGTTTATTTGAAAATAATAGAGCAATCATAACAAAAAAGATAGTCATATAGCTGGTTTCTCTTGATTCATTGAGGCTAATAATTTTCTGGACAATGTTTCATGTCTATATCTCATACCCTAAACAACTGCTGTGACTATAACAATATGCAACGTGCTGAATATTACTATTCTCCTATTGGCTGGTTGTGAAATTGTTCTGCTTTGATTTCTTACTTTTCTTCTGTTTAAAATAATTTTTAAAAAAACATCATGCCATGCATTGTAAATATATGTAATTGTTACTGTACTTACATAGATCTAAATAAAGCTGGAGAAAAGGCAGACAGATGGGGAGAAAATGGAAAACTTATACAAATCTCAACAAGGAAGAGTTCTCACATTCTTCCTCCTCTGTTGTCTCCTAGCGACCCAAAGAAAGAAAACAGGAATACCTAACAGGAATGGAAAAAAGTAATAGGAAGGCAGGCAGGTAGACAGGTAGGCAGGCAGGCTGGCTCAGAGGGCAACTCTGCCTGTCCAGCCAGAGAACTAAGAAAACAAAAGTAGGGCCCTATAGAGTAAAGAATGCAGAGGGTAGAGGGTAAAGAATTCAGAGGATATCCCCCTTTTCTCTTTTTTCTTTCCTCCCAACCTTTCCCCTGAAGAAGGTGCAGTTACAGATCTGTACTGAGGCAAGCACCTAAGCACCAAAGAGAAATAATAAAGTAATCTGCTAGTCTCAAAAGTGTCTGGAGGGATATCATCTGGGGAAGAGGAACTGACACAAAGTTCACACTGCTGTTATAATAAACTCTAAATCTATCTGGTCTAGCTGGTTCTTTACCAGTCAAGTTTATGGAAATTATGGCAAACAAAACTAGTAGCAATCCCATGCTGTTCTGAGGAATTGCTTGACCAACTGAAACACAAGTCCCAAACCAACCCTCAAGTTGCATGTACTGCACAAGTGTGAGAGTATTTTATGACACTTTGGAAAAGGAAATATAATAGGAGAGAAAAGCCCAGGCCAGTAGTTGTCGGGTGTTAAAGGAGGAGGTTGATCTCAAAGAGATAGCTTGAGGGAACATTTTGGGTTGAAGAAATAATGTTGGAGCTCAAGTGTCACATGGTTACATAACTCAAATTATTTGTCAAATCTTAGAACTGTACATCGAAATGAATACATTTTACTGCACACAACTTTGAAAATAGTAGCATTAATTTTAAATTCAGGTTTTTAAATTCCAAAAACTACTGAAAATTGTGCTGCTATAAACATGGGTGCACATATATTGCTATGGTGTGATGCTTTTAATTCTTCTGGGAAGATATCAGAAGGGAAATAGCTAGGTCAAATGGGACCTCTAATCCTAACTTTCTGAGGAATCTCCATACTGATTTCCACAGTGGTTGCACCAGTCGACACTCCTACCAACAGTGGAGAAGGGTTGCTTTTTTCCACACAGTCCCACTAGCATTCGTTATAGAGGTTGATATCTTGATGATAGTCATTCTTTCTGGAATGAAATGGAATCTCAGTGCTGTTTTACTTCGCATCCCTCAAATGACCAATGATGTTGAACATTTTTTCATATATTTATTTGCCATTTGTATTTCTTCATCTGAGAAGTGTGTATTCATCACAGGTGTCCATTTTTGGATTGAGACTTTGAATTTGGGGGGTTTGAGTTTTTTCAGTTCTTAATATGTTCTAGATGGAAGTCTTTTGTCTGAGAGACAATTGGCGAAAATTGTTTTCCACTCTGTGGGTTGTCTTTCCACTCTATTGGTGATTTATTTTGATGTGCAAAAGCTTTTTAACAAGATGAGATTCCAGTTGTTGATTTTTGAAGTACTTCCTGTGCAGTTTGGGTTTTGCTCATGAACTCTGCCTACATAGCAGCACAATTTGTAATAGCTAAATCTTGGAAGCAACTCAAATGTCCATCTACCAAAAAAAGAATAAAAAAGATGTGGTCTTTTTATACAATGGAGTATTACTCAGCCTTTTTATAAAGAAGGATAAACTTGAGACTTTTTAGGTAAATAGATGCAACTTGAGACCATACACATAAGTGAAATAAATCAGACTCACATGTGTAAACATCATATTGTCTCCTTCCTGTGAGAAATTAAAAGAGTAAATAAGGTCTAAAATGTACAACAGATACTCTGAAATGAGAAGAAACTGTTTAAAAGGAAAAAGGAATGGGGATAGGGAAAGGAAGGAATGGAAAAGGGAGAAAAAACGCAAGTTAGTTATACTATTAGTGTCTCAGTTCATAGAAACGGAAAGTTTGTGCTAATATCGATTGGAGAATTTTTTATACCCATATCTTGTACTGTGAATAACTACTTTAAAGATAACAACATGCAACATATTAACTATTGCTATTCTTGTATTATCTTGTTATGAAATGTTTTACCTTTTTCCATAAAATAAATAAATTTCAAAAACTAATTTGAAAGCACATATTCACTGAAAAATTTAAATATTCATCTATAAATGATATACTTCACAGACTGATATAGGCCTAGTATTAAAATATTAATAAATGTTGGTAATTCCACACTATAGGAATTTTACATAGTCTTTTTTGTTTTCTTGTTTGTTTGTTTTACAATAAGGATTGAACCCCCTTTACACTGAACTACATCTCTACATCCCTAGACTTTTTTGGTACTTTATTTCAAGACAGGATCTCAACCAGTCCCTACATTGTGCCAGGTTTAGGCTCAAACCTAAGATCCTCTCCTGCCTCAGCCTTCCAAATTGCTGGAGTTACAGGCCTGTAGCACTATACTGGGATACATATATAGGGTATTTTCACTACTTATTACTTTCCTGTTTCCAGAACAGAAGCTGATGAAAAGATGAAAAGCATTTTTTCTATTGTTTCTGTTTTCCTCTTCCGGTGTTAAATACAGGAAGGGGGTGGGGAACAACAATAGATTCCCTCTGTATTTTCCTTACATAAACTGGATCTCTTTTCCTATTTTGAATTTTTTTTATCTTAATCTTCCACTTACTCTTCATTACTTTCTATTTTCAGGCAGACTAAATTTTACTCTTTTGATATCTGTTGGAGTTCCACAAGACTTGCTGGTTATATCATTATCTCAATTCATATTATTCATCTTATTTATTATCACTGTTGCTTAACGCTCATTATTGTTTAAATGTCAAATATCAAGCTCAAAGGTCATATCCTTTCTTTCACCTTCAAAACTATCTCAAGTTTGACATTAAACTTTCATTATGAAGACAGATGGGGTTGGATTTGCAGACACTGTATTTCACTCAGTTATTTAATAATGGAAGAACAGTTTCATCTTGAACTTGAAGTATATGAAAGGAAAAAACTACAATTATTCCATCAAAGGAAAAGAAAGTTTTGACCTGATTTAATATATTCTGTGGCTAAGTTATACCCCTCAGGGTTTTAAACTGCTTAGAGAAACTTTTTCCTGAATAAAATAGCAAGTGCTAGAAAAAGTACTTAATATAAATTTATTGAATGAATGAATAAAAACAAAGATCTTTAAAGTACAGATAAAATATTAATTTGTTTGGGCTTACAAATTTTGCACAAATCAAGTGGCAATCCTGAAATATGTGTAGTTCTTAAAAAAATAAAACAATTGGTCCATCTTTTTGAAAAATTTATTTTTTTACCTATCTTTTTATTAAATTTTAGTCTTACAAATATATAAATGGATAATTTTGCTAAGTTGTGTTTTAAATATTATTATATTTTAGAGAGATTATGATAGCTCATGATCTTTAGTCTTTCAGGATTACTAAATATTTCTATATTGTTGCCTGACTAAGAACTAGAATAATTAAACTATTTAATATTCTAATCATCTGCTTCAGCGGTAAAATAGAAGCTACCTAAAATACATACCCCCTATACTGATATGTGTAGATACGTAAAATGAGGTTGATATGCTATATCAATCTTCACATCTATTCTCCATATTTTAGCTTACTATTAATTTTCTTGCTGTCACACTATCCTATTACAAATAAAAGTACCTCTGCACAAGATATACTGTATATTGCTATATATGTATATGTGTGCATATGCATAAACAAATATTTATAGCAAACTAGTAGGCACAATATGAAAATACATACTCATTCCAATTCTCAACAAAGCTGTATTTTGTGCCAGATAAATTATGTACATATTTTAATGCTAAGAGTAAAACAGTGAAACTAATAATATCAGTGTGAAAAATTATAGATGGTAGTCTAGAAACACATTGTGCAATATGCCAGGATACACAATCCCTATATTGCTTGATTTCATTTAAACTTCATCTTAAAAATGCTAATGAAGATGACTCAGCTCTCTTTCACAGAATAATTATACTATATTCTCTCTTTTTTTTCTGGCCTTATGAATACACATTACCTATGTCCATGTTTTGGGACTATTAACTATATCTTATCTCTTTCAACCAAAAATGTCATTCCTATTCTACCTCTCAACTCTACAATGCATAGTGAATATACATTACATAAAATATGGCATATATACAACTATACAATGTATATCTGTATATAAAATACAAACCAGAAGGATCAGGTTTACACCAGTTAGCAAAATGATGTTTCCTTATAGTATTACCTGAGTTGATAATATTCCGACTAAATGAATTCCACTTATTTTTAGTTTCACCAAGGTTTAATTCAGTGCCCATGCTAATTTCTCAAAAACAAAACAACAACAAAAAAAACCCTTTCAGCTTTTAGTGTTACAAGCTAATGTGAAGAAGCTATTTACTTTTGTGTGTCTGTGATAAAAATAATTAAATGGGTGTTCGTTAGCAGCAGCCACCAAATGGCCTGATGACCCCTCCAGAAGCAGCCTCCATGGAGACCTACTAGAGCTGGATGGAATTACCTGGACACAGTGGCCACCACACTTCTGCAGAAGCCAGGGAAACACCAACCCAGCAGGTGGCCTTCTGGCCCAACAGCACCAGCCCCAGCAGGTACAGCTCCTATAATAGCAGCAGCCCCAGGTC
>RJWM01005163.1:0-94520 GCA_004363535.1 Dasyprocta punctata | reverse complement strand
TAGAGAGAACAATGGCCACAGCAGCAAACAAGCCCGGTCTGGGAACCAGCGCCATGTGTGGGCCTCCAGCAGACTGGGAACAACTAGACCTAAGCCTCTCCCTGTGAGTCAGTGCCATTCACATACCGGGGTTAGAGAGAACAATGGCTGCAACAGCAAACAAGCCAAGTGGGAACCAGCACCATGCATGGGCTGTGGCCGGACTGGGAACAGCCAGACCCCAGCCCCTTCCAGTGTGCAGGCTGGCAGACAAGAAGTACTAATATCTTCCCCCCACCTGCCTTAAGCGACTGACATATCCAGAGAAACACAGGCTGTACCGAGGTCAAATGCAATTGGATGCCTGTGGTGCTTTGCTGTTTCACTAACATTGCAGGTCTAGGGTCAATGGTCTGATCATAGGTTCAGAGGATATCACTAAGCAGTCTGTCATCTAGAGGGGATCTCCTTCTGAGGGTTGCAGGCATTGTTGATTCCCTATGGTCTTGTTTTGAGGTCCTGTACCATTTCCATTGTTTTGTTGGGTTAAGTTTTATTCTCTTTTATTTTGTTTGATTATGTTAAATCCCATGGCAGGAGAAGCTATTTCAATGATAACAAGATATAGTATGGTAGCAATTTTGAATTTACTATTGACTTGTTTTGAATATTCATTGTTTTGTTTTTATTGTTTCTATTCTATTCTGTTCTGTTTGATTTTTACTATGTCTGATGTTATCTGCAGCTATTTTGAAGATGTCAAAAGGCATTATGGAAACTACTGTTGATTTCATAATGTTTTGAAGTCCTGTACCTCTTACACTGATTTGTTTTGATTGGTTTTATTCGGTTATATACTCTTTAAAATTAAAAAAAAATTTTTAAATGTTTGTTTAGAAGCAACTGCAGTAATTTAACTTAATTGACCACTTGTAATCTTAAACTTAAAATTCTTGATTAGATACTGAAATTCGTAAAATATTTCAGTCTCATTAAAGATTTCCACCATAAATGGCTTCTAGTTTCTTATACTTAAATGACTGTTCATTTATTCCATTTATTCCAACATATTTAACATAACAAGAGATATCCAAACTCATACCAAACCACTAAAGCAGGCAATTAATGAATGTGATTGTAAATTAAACCCCAACCACTTCATCTATATGGATGTTTTATGGTACCATATGCCAGATTCAGTTCAAAATGCCAAAGGTAGAGAAAAAGCCTAAACATTTTTGGATTTTTTATTTTATTTTAATATTATTTTAAATTTCCTTAGATCTGGTTTTTGTTTTTCTTTTATTACAGTGCTGGGGATCAAACCCAGGGCCTTGTGTACATTAGGCAAGTGCTCTACTACTGAATTATACCTCCAGTTTAGGAGTTTCTGTTTTTCTTTTTCCTTTTTTTTCCCCCTCTTTTGTGTGTGTGTGTGTGTGTGTGTGTGTGTGTGCATGGTGCTGGGGATCAAACCCAGGGCCTTGTGCATACAAGGCAAGAGCTCTACCACTGAGCCACACCCCCAGCCCAGGAGTTTCCATTTTAGTAGGAAAAATATATATCAGATAAATAGACGTTTACATGAATAGGAAAGTAAGTAGAGAATTGATAGGTAGATCAAAAAAAAAAAAAATCTTCTACAGCAAAAACTGACAGTTGTCACTCAGTGACCATTATTTTCTTTGTAAGTTACTTCTGACTTTAATTGGCTTCACAGCCACACAGAATACAAAACTATATAACCCTACATTTCTCCTTTGAGCTCCATATGGCTATCTAACTAGGCTCTGCCAAGTGGAATGTAAACAGGAAAGGTATGAACAATATGAAGACATGTTCTAGTTGTGCATTTCTGTGCCTGTTTGTAGTCCTAGTACTCTAGGAGGATGAAGCAGGAGGACTGAAAATTCAAGCCCAGCCTCAGCAACTTAGCTACCTAGGGAGATTTTGTCTCAAAGTTAAAATTTTAAAAAAGGGTTGAAGATGAATCTCAGTGCAAAGGCCCTGGGTTCAGTCCCAAGTCAGACACACACACACACACACACACACACACACACACACGCACCCCACACACACATTTTGAAAGGAAGACAATGTGCCTTTCCCTTTCTCATTATTTTTTCTTTTTCCTGCTGGCTGAAGCACAAATACACTAATGGGTCCCAACGGGTCCCCAAGGGTCAGTATTTTAAGGAAAGCACATTAAAAAGAGGGTAAATTCATCTGTGATAAGTAGGTCAGTCATTCTACCATAGATTCCATACCTTGTGTTTACCTTTGAAACAGCGTCTATTTTTTGTTTGTTTCCATTTTGAGGGATTTTTGTTACTCTCACTTGGCTTTCATTTTGACTTATATAAAAATATATAGAAAAATGAAGCAGGGTAAGAACTAAAGGGCAGTACAATGTGAAGCAGTAGGCAGGATGATTGGGGAAGGTTTTCATAAGGACTCAGTACTTGAGCAGTCCCGAGTACATGAGCGAGTAGGCCACATGGAGTATGGGAAGCATGCTCTGGGAAATAAGAAGTTGTAAAAGAAAATTGTCAGAGAAGGGAATGTGTTTCTGTGCCCAAAGATCATCAAGGGCAGCCAACATGGGGAAGCTTTCAAATCTCTTTCCCATCATTCCCTTAAATAGAAGTCCTTAACTCCAAGCCTTGAAGAGACTGGTCAACTTTATAGGTACTATTCCTTATGGGGTCTCTTCAAAAAGTGTGACCCAAATATAACTCTAAGTTTTTAGTACTCAGTTTCATAGCTCAACCCATAATGGTCCATTTCAAGCTTCTTCCACTTCAACTTCCAATATTACCTATTTTTATAAACCTAGCATAAATTCTCACATTTGGCTAAGGGCCAGCCCTTACCATTGCTTGTTTTCTTTTGATAGATATTATTGTCTCTACTGCTAATTTTAATGACAATAACCTATCATTCTATTTTACTTTATATGTTGCTTGTCGCCTAATTAATATGTAATGTAAGAATTATATCTTATAAATCTTCTTTGGTTCTTTGAGATAGAGTCTAGCTAGATAGTCCAGGTTGGTCTTAAATTCACTATGTAGTCCAGGCTGGCCTTGAACTCACAGTTCTTTTGCCTCAACCTCTAGAGTGCTGGGATTACATGCATGTGCCTCCAGGCCTAGTTTTGCAGCTTTGAAAACTCCTTTTGCCAATGATATCTTCAAACAAAAGGTGTCTGATAAAAACTTAGTGCATATCCAGTGAATATTTCATCCAACCATTTGACAAACTAGACACACAATGGAGAGAACCTAATCTTTCCCCGTTCCTCCCTTTCGCCAGGAAGATATGAGTAGCTGAAGTATTTGGTGCTATATATAGTCAGCTGATGTCAGCTGGATGCCGGTCCCTGCAGAAAGCCTCAGTCCCCAGTTTGAGTCAGAGCTGGGGACCATGCCGTCCCAGGTTCAAGGATAAAACCCACTGGGCCCAAGTGCCATCCATATTCCATCTCCAGCGTCTTCCTCCACAATTGGGAGTCAGCCCTGCTGAAAAGCACAGTCCTGCAGCAAGGTGAGTAAATTGTTTCCTAAAATGTTTTATTAGTCAGTTGCCCTAGGAGGCACAGAGCTGTGAGTCACAAATGAGCATTCTTTGCTTCGAAAGGCAGCTGTTGGTGCCAATATTAAAATGCCACCACCAGAGAGTTCTGCTCTAATCTGTGTCTCCTTCATTCTTGTAGTTTTGCTGAAACTGATGTACTGTGATGCTGATGCAAATGAAGGCCAGTAAGAAAACAATGAGAGATTAAAAATAAACTATGGAGAAGTGAGAGGGTGGGGGAAGGAGGCTGCTCTTTCATTGTTTCTCACTGCCTAATGACCATTGTACTAATGTACAGATAAGACTGGTCTCAAACTCTTGAGTGTCATCCTCTGTTCACATTGCTCATGGATGAATAACATGCTCTGTCTCCAGACAAGGAAAGCATATTAAAGTCTCCGTGGAAAGCAATCATAAATTCTTACAGAAGAATAAAATGTTCTCTTCCAAAGGCAGGATTTTAAAACACCAACTGAGTTCTTCACATTTTTCAACAATGTCCCTTTATTTTTAACAGGGAGCAAAAAAACTATGTTATCACATAGTGCCATGGTGAAGCAGAAGAAAGAGCAAGCATCAGCCATCATGAAGGAAATCCACAGAAACGGTATCCAAAAAAACCCCTTCATCTTGTTAATACAGACAGCTCAGCATTCAAGTAGGGGCTTCTTTGTTATTTACTACTCTACATGGTTTACTTCCTTCAAATACTTGCCATTCTGTCATAACAAACCTCGAGCTCTAGAGTGGGTGTAGAAAGGCCTATGGTAATGAATCCTTTTGTAGTCATCCTTGCTCCTTTGGAAGCTATTTTCAGATGAACAACTGCTGTAAAAGGAATGAAGCAGTCTGACAGCTGATGCAAATTCTGCTTGGGTTGCCTTGCATATTATCAGTTAATATCACTCTCATTTTTTAGGGGTAGGCTTCAGATAATCTTATGTTTATTGTTCATTCCATGTGGTCTATCTTGATTTCTTTTGTCTTATATGACATTAATCATTTAAAATATATTTAACATCTTTTTATGAAAGCTATTGATTGAATCAGAATGAAATGCCATTGCTTATTTAACCCTAAAACCAACCTACGCTTTTGGTTTTTTGATTCACTAATATATTTTGTGTGCAAAAACTAATGTTATTTGTAATTCCTGAAAAGAGTGGAAAAAGTTTTTGTAGTCCTAAAACATCAACTCAAAAAAATTTAATATGTGTTAGGTGCAAGGTATTATTCTACTGTCTTTTTCTGGGAATTTTTACAAATAGTTCTAGAAATCAATGTTTTATGCCTCACATTTTGTTTGTCATAGAAGAAATTCAATTTTGTTCATGAGCAAAAAATAGCATCAATTTTTAAGGTTGGGTAGAATATCCAGGTCCTTTTAAGGGTTGATTTGCACCATTCCAGACATATTTGTGGAATTTTCAGAATGCACCTTTATGTACTCTATTGGCAAAGAGTATAGCCTTTCCTTGTGATAATATTGAAACCTATACACAGTATACTTGGGTTGGTGGGGAGGCAGTTGGAACCGGGTCGAATATTGTGTTTTCATAATGCAGCTTCTATAAAGCAAGTTGAACAGAACCAAAGATGTTTACACGCTCCCCATACTAGACATCTGAAGGGTTCCATTATTAAGTTTTGTTTTCTATTTTCTACAATACAAAATTACTTCTAGATTCAATTTGGTTCTCATGTTTTATTATAATATCAAATTAGTTTAGTATAAAATGGGAATAATTCTGAACCAGATACCAGAACTGAATTTGTATCAATTCAAAGTCGCAGAGTCTGTGCTTCTTTAAGTTCATATGCACCTTTTTTTGTATTTCTTACTTCCAGTACTCTATTTGAAATTGTTTGTACAGTTTTCCTGCTCAAAAAGGCAAAAATTAGATAATTGCTTGAATTTGAAACTAAATTGCTTGCCTTAAAACTAGACTTCGGGTGTGGTGGCACACACCTGTAATCTCAGCACTTGGGAGGCTGAAGCAGGAGGACTGCTGTGAGTTCAGGCCAGTCTGGGCTACAAAGTGAGTTCAAGGCCAGCCTGAACTGCATAGCAAAACCCTGTCTCAAAAAAGACTGAATAAAAAAAATAAAAACAAACAAACCAACAAACACAAAACTAGACTTTAGGAAAGTAATTTTCCAATTACATAATAATTACAAATAAACAAATAATAAATAAATTCATTTAAATTATTTTTGGTTTATAGCATGGATTCCACTCTATTAGTCCTGGTCTAGACTTATAAGGGTAAAAAGTCTTCAATTTTTTATATTGTTTTCATAAAATATAAAGGAGAAAAACACAATGCTATCCCAAGGAGGAAAGAATCCTCAAAACTACTGCCTCACTGCCAGGAAATCTAGATGTTTTAAATCTGGCAACGCCTTCACCCTGCTCAGGGTGAGCTCCAGCCCCGGAAGAGGTGTCATATGCCCTGCGCTTGCCGTATCTCATAGTCCAGATAACACAGGGATAATTAGACTCATCCCAGGTCAAACAGCCGCAGCGATTTCTCGAGCAGCTCAAATATTTCATTTTCGTCGTCTTCTGACATCACTCGTGAAGTTTACAATTTGTGTACTACACGGTGTTTAGACATCTGGAGCTGCTAGGGTGGGAAAGGGGGCTATGTTTCCCCCTAAGGATGCATACATGAAAAAACTTTAAAGAAACACTTCTTTTTAAAACACTTCTTTTTTAAAAGCCTCAATACAGTTACATGCATTCCAGCAGTAAAAATTTGGGTGATTTAACACAAAACATGCAACTGTTTTGGCCTCAATTACAAGAATAACTAAATAATCAAATCCAGGTTAGATCATACTTCATGGCAAGCCCCTTTGTCACTCCTCTCATTTTTTGTGCAACAGGGTATTTTTGCAGTATTAAACTTAATTATTTTTATTGTCATATACCCCAAAAAAATTTAGCCTGTAGGAAAATGAAATGTGACAATGAGTCAGTCAGACATGGAGTGCAAATTCAGTGTATGGAAAATGGACTACAACTGGTGAGTCTCTGACATAAATCAGTAGGAAAATACAGCAGAAAGAGAGAGTTTTATATCAGATTACCTAGTCTGTCAGGAGAAATAACCTTAAAGAATTATTGAAAAATCCTATCCTTGGACTATAGTGCTGAGTGGATAGGATGAATTTTAAAAGGTAGGTAATTCCCAGTTTCTAATAAGTATATCTATAATATTGCTCATTATAGATATATTATGATTTGGTGTTAAATTATATACTGGAAGCAAATATACCACACTCCTCCCAACAAATAACTATATGTAAAGTCTCCCTGTCACCAAGGTTGTCTGCTCTTAGGTTGACCTTTCTCATGCTGCCAGTGATGAATGACCATCATTGTCCTCATCACATTAGCGATTGAGCTACTGGTGAAGCTGTCCTGTGTTACTATTGTGACAAACTTCTGTTCTTTCTACAAAAGTAGCTCAGTCACAGTTGCCAGCACCAAACAAATGGTATTGTAAAAGACAAAAACACAAGACATATTTTTTCATAATCTGTGCATAAATTCATGGGGGGGGGACAAGAAAAGGCGGCCTGTAACTCCTCAGTTCTGTGCAGTCATCCCTAGATTTGTAGATGTTTTCCAGTGTGCATCATACTTCTCTCTCACTCAGTGACTCATCTCAAACTCGAAGGCTGGAGGAACAAGGAGGACTAGGAAAGCAAAAAAGGATAGGAAGTAATAAATCGACAAAGCAAGAGATGCAGCAAGCAGAGAATGGAGTAAGAAGCTGCATTCTGGAGCTACGCGCATCGGTTTAGAAATGGTCAGGAAAAAGAATTGGAATTAAAATAACCCTAAGAGGAACTGGGGGGACAACAGGCCCTGACATTCAGCATGGATTTGTTGCTGACAGTTCAAAATGAGAGCTCCAGAAATAGGAGAGAAAACCACACAGCCTCCTCAGGCTGCTTCGGTCACTCTGCGGTGTTTTCACCTGGGCTCGGGGGCAGAAAGGCGGGGGGGCCTTTTTTTTTTCTTTTTGTATGCTTTTGGTTTGTTTTTGTTTTACTTCTCAGGACTGGCAAACAGCTTTCCCCCGCACACAGACGAGAACTGGGCAGATTATTTTTGTAATTTCAGGAAAAGAGTTTAGCTTTGTGGTCTGAAAACAGGAAGCCAAGGTTCTCAATGGAGTGCTGTTGTTGATAGGGAATCAGGAGCCCTGGGTTCCAGACCAGGCCTGAGAGCCCTCATCGCACAGACAAGGAAGACTGGACTCACTGACACGTCTAACTCGAAAGCGTCACGATTGTTCTGCGTTCCATACTGAAGTCAAAGATCAGTATTTTTGAGTTTTCCCACCAGTAACAAAGGGAATGATAATATTGACATAAATTGCAAGAACACATTGAAAAAGTGCAGAGGATAAGGTCTAGAATTTCAGAGTAAAGATTATATGAAGTCCTCTCTTACTGTTCTTATAGTGACCACATCTCAGACTAATTAACTTTCAATACCAACATAAGAACAAAGTGGGCCAGATATACGTCATATCAAGTATAAAAAATCAGGAATAAAAGCAGCGATTTACTGTATATGTTGATGAGTTTTGTTTGATTTAATAATTCACAATAGAATTCCCATAACTCCAAGAAAAAACAAAGCCAGGAAAGCTTGTGTGTTTTCATTTTGAAAACTCATGTGTTCTTACATCTTGTGAATTTATACATTTTTCTGAACATCCAAACTTAAAAGGCTTTCCAAAAAAACTTACCAGAGCTCTAGGCTAAATCATATATTACACCAAAGTTGAAACTGTGGAGTTTAATTCTAGTCATACTAGTCTATTATCCTAGTTTTCTTTCTTTTTCTTACTCTCTCTTTTCTTTCTTTCTTTCTTTCTTTCAGAAGAGTTTCATTCTAGCTATATCATTTCATCATCCTAGTTGTTTTGTTTTGTTTTGAGCCAAACTCACACTAAGTTGCCTACACTGGCCTCAAATTTGCAATCCTCCTGCTTCAGCTCCCCAGTTACCTGGAGTTACAGGCATAAGCCACTGTGTCCAGCTTCATTATCCTAGTCTTTTTGGTGGCTTTTCATCCTACCATGTCGTTGGTATACATTCTATAAATAGTGACAAATGTTCCATTTGTACAATTTAATTTGTATAATTCAATACAGTGGTAACCTTCTTAAATGTTTAGAGAAGTTTTACATCTCTTAAATTATACTTTCACTATTGACACAGTTTTGAAAACTTTATGAAATAGTCTCAGAACTCAAATCATGACAAAATTACATGAAATAGGAAAAAAATTATAGATGGATTTCAAAACCTTTTTCTCTGCAAAAAGTTTATCAAAAAAATTTTTTTATCAATTAGAATTTTTCAGGCATTACCCAAAATCACAATCTGAATTATGATATATTATATAGAATATGTATATATTATATGCATTTTTACAGTATATAATAATGCATATTTCATGGGTTACTATTCTATTCACATAGGCTGACAGTAAATAAGCAGAAGAGCCCCAAGCAAGCATAGACAGAATCTCTTTGCCTTAATAAGACTTAAAAATAAATAAATAAATAAGCCAACTGTGATGGAAATAATCTTCACCAGCTCCCTTCCAAGGTTTTATTTATTCCATATGAATGGCAATTGGCAGTTAAACATGGGCAAAGTTTTAAGGGACCTCTTGTATAACTACAATTATTTGTAAGTGGATATATTTCAAACTATGGATTGGATTCACTGATCTAACTACAGTTCTGGATCACTATAAATGACACCAGTAGGAAAGTATGCTTAGCAATATTATTTTCGATAGATGATCTAATGGCACAAAGACAATGTTTTAAGCCAGGAGGGCAAGGATGTGTATCCTGAATAAGACATGTCATTTATCAGGCATTAAGATTAAACGCACTGGTAAATCCCCATGCAGGGGTTTACAATAAGGAGTGGAGACAGCTGAACTTGGGACCTCTCCGCTCAGTTGACAGCATTCTTCACTGAAAGTCTGAGCAATGCGTGTGATCTTACATTAGATTCCCAACGCACAAATGGTCCTGGAACTCCTGCTTCAGTGACATCATAAATTTAACTATTTATAAGGGTTGGAAGGAAGCCTTGGATACTTTATGTCTTTTTGTTTGTTTATGCAAAGTATGTTGACTTAAAATATTCCTGACATTGATGGATATGTCCAGTAGTATGCTAATAAATATTTAACAACTGGTTCCCTGGGGGAGAAAAACACCTTGCATTGTATAGTTGGCCAATTTCTGTGCTGGACATAAAATTACTATGACCAATTTCAAGTTACCATCTTGGAGGTTCTAAATGCAACATTATGTATGTACTACACACTACAGCTATGTGACAGTAAATACTATAGTGTTCCGACCATGCAGATGCAACAGATATAAATAACCTAAAAGCATATACAACATCAAATAGTAGCAAAAGAATTATAATTTTAGAGTTTTGCATAATTTTGCTGCCTAATGTAATTTGCTTAATTATTAAATGCATATAATTTAATTCCAAGAATGATGTTTTACTGTAACTACTGAAAATTCTTGAAACTGTAAGTGCTAACTCCTGTGAACTAGTGTAAGCTCCAATGAGGGATCATTCAGTGCTTCTTACCTGAAGACAGATCGTCACATACATAGTCACTTACAGCTAGTTAACATTGGAGGAGAAGGACTGAAAGGCGATGAAGAGGAATGTGATGAATAAGAAAAGAGGTTGAAAGTTGTTGAATTACTGTGTGCGCCTTCTCCTTTTCCTTCTCATCGCTAATTTGTCTTCTATGGTGGCATAAATTTACTAGTAACGATAAATTGTGTCAGCTGATTACTTCTTTATAGTCCCCGCCATTGAGAACAGGTAAGTTCCTGGTTCTTTTGCACATTTATTACTCACAGCAGCTGGAGTGGTGCTTGTGGAGCTTTGCTAAAGAGGCCTGACTGTTTCTTGTAAACCCGAATGACTGTGTAGATAGGGGTAAATGCATTCTTAAAAATATTTCTTCTCTCTTTTCTTTTTCCTTTTGGAGATTTCACTTCTGGGCATCTAGGCCAGCCAGTCTTACCCTTCCCTACAACCCCATCTTTAATATGCATTTTGAATCTACATCAGTAAGATCAAGAGAGAATGACTACATCAGTTGGAATTCTTTTAGTTGAACATAACTAAAAACCAGAAGCTAGTTCAAACAGTAAAGAAAACTTACTGGTTTGAACAACTGCAAAGTCCAGAGGTGATGTGTAAAGCCTGGTCCAAAAGCATATGCGTGGACCATGTGGCTGGTCTCTACTCTGATTTCCTTGAGGTAAGCGTCATCCCAAACCTGGCTTTATTTTTCTATCATGTCTGTATAGATATGCCAGCAGTTTCCTAATCAGTATAATTCCGCCTGACATCCAGCAAGAAAGGAAAGAATCTTTGGTACATTTGCAGTGAAGGGTGCATCTATTCTCTCTCATTGGCCTTTGTCAGTTCACATACTTGAACCAATGACAAAAGTGACTAATTCCCATCAAATGCATCACAGAAGACTTGCAAAATCCAGGGGCTACGAAGGTCACAAGGTTATTTTAGAAACATTGGTGGAGTCACTAAAATAAGGTTGTTAGGAAGAAAGAAGTCAGTTCCCAAATTTTTGTCTTTGGGCCCTCACATTAAACTTATGCCATAATTTAACATTTTGAACTTATAGAAAGTCAGTGTAATATTACTATTCCTACTTGCTAGGCCTACTTTAACTTAATTGGTTATAATAACACAAATTGCTCCTACTGATAACAGGAAAAAGAGAAGGGGAGAAGTCATATTCTTGTTTCAGTTTACTTACTGAAAATCCTTGTAGCTTTAATTATAAGGAGAAAGATCCCATTGTTATGAAGATTGTCATCTCTGCATCATGTAGTGTTTGCCTCTCTGGGATGTTTTATATTTCCTTAAATTGTACCATTAGAAAGGCTTTTCAGGAAAAATATGTATTTGTTTCAAAACATTACTTGCAATACATAATTATATGTGTAACTAAAAAAAAGGTTTGGTGGACAAAAGTCTGGATTTTTTAGTTTTCTGTATTAATGGTTGTTTCCCTCCTCTTTTTATTCTCCTTCTCCTTTCCTTCCTCTCCTCCACCAGTTGAACCCTAGTAGCATTTCAAGACAAAGATACCTCTTCCTTTTACTACTATACCAGATTACAATAAGCAATACTGCATCTCTTCTATCTTTTACAATCCAGAGGGAGCTTGCTATTATGATTCCCAGAATCAAAAAGCTGAAATAGCCCATTCCTGTCACACTGTCTAGTATACTGAGTGACACTCATACAACTACTGAAAGCAACCCAGGATTTCCTTCCATGTTACAAACACACAATGACAGAGATGCCAAATATATAAACAAAGGTAAATATGTATTCCCTATAGAACTCGACCAAGCTGGCAGATGCTCCCAAGATATCTTAGATTGTGAAATAACCTCATCCTCACTGCTCTGTCTTGATCCTTTCCCATAGGCTTTCTCTACTAGCCCTGGAAACTGTAAAGCACAGTGCTGTGTTGTGTTTGTTTTAATGTATTAGAGATCCAGATCAAGCATTGTATTGGGAAGAGGTAGAAGTTCTGAGGCTCTCCGTTGACCCCCACTGAAACTTGAGGGGATCTTCCTCATTGCTGCAGAGAAAGGATAGGAGTTGCGTCTTTCGTATTGTCTCCAGGAATACTGTAGGGAAGAGCTTATTATAGGGCAACAGGGAAGAAAGTTCCAGCCTTCCCTGAGCCTACTGGAAGTGCTGGTGAACCAGGCTACAGCCTTGCAGAGGGGAACTCCAGGCTGTCCACTCGGTCTTTGTTAACATCTGTGGGGATGGGGCCAAAGGTTTTTCCATGATGCTTGACTGAAGTAGAGTGGCTGTTGTCTAAATATTTTCTATCCTGTGAGGCTGCTCTTTTCCTGGTCCTTTGACTAGAACAACAGCCTTTTGTTGGAGCTTTATTGTTTCTACCCCTTGGTGTTCCTGGGTTGCCAGTTCCTTCAGCTTCAAGTCTGAGATATGTGAAGCTAAAGAAAACCCGAGGAAGCCACTGCCACGTTGGTCCTAGGCTCCTAGCTGGCCTCCCTTCTTCTTTCCACTTTTCTGAGTTTTTATACTTTTCCTTTCTACATAATGCCCAGAATATTTATTTATGCTTAATAAATGTTTCAGGAAGAAAGAATGTGTCTACCCCATCTTTCTAGAAGTGGAAGTGCTAATACTAAGATTTTTATAGTTATTGGAACTCCTTTCCATGTAGTATTAAAACATGTAAAGAAATTGATCTTTTCAAAGCAAAATGGAAAGAATAATAAATAAATGATTCTGTTTTATACTAAACACTCCCAAAAGTCTAGTTATTATGGCTAATTTAGCATATCATCTAAGACTGTTGCTTCAAGCAATCAAAATAATTACTTTCTTTATGGCCCAATTTTTCTTTCTGAGCATTTAACAGCAGTCTTCAGTGGCAAAAGGATTCTGTGGACTACACAAAAAATATATTCCTGATTCTAGAAGCAAGGGAGGGAGTCTCATCTCTTTTGGATTTTGGGAAAGCACTTCAGTAGTAGAAATAGAAAATAATAACTCATTTTCTGAACATCTACTATTTTTAAGGAACATGGGACCCAAAGATTAAAGCATAAAGAAAATTCAGACCATAAAACAAATGTGATTGAGTGTTATGGAAATATACATAAGTCATGACTATCTACACATAGATATTTCAGAGAAGTAACTCACAGAAATGGCATTTCATTGGATGGGAAGGGTGTCCATTCAGTACTTATCATCTGCCAACTTTATATAGGCTCCTTAGTGCTGAGTACAGAATGAATAATATTTTGACCCAAACTGGGAAATGGATAGGGTGGTGTGATAGGGTAGCTATTTCAGGAATAGGGACAGCTCAAACTGACACATTAAAATAAGAGGAGAAAAGCGGAGCTTCTTAATATAACAGTGAAGCAGTGCTGTTTTAAAACTCAGCAAATATAGAAATAAATCATACTAATAGTAATTAGCTAACTTTTATTCACTCTATCTGCCTGATACCATGCTACGTGATTTATATGAAGAATTTCATTTAATTCTATCAATATTTTGCAGTAGGTATTATTATTATTTGTACTTTAGAGATGAGGAAATTGAGATTTAGGCAAAATAAGTAACATACACATGTTTATGCAGTTAAAAAGTGGTGGAAGCAGTATTTAACCCAATGTTGCATGACTTAAAGGCCCATATTCAAATTATCACAACAGCAGACAACAAATTATGAAATTTAAGAAAGCACTAGAAAATGTTTACTTTGAGTTTTTCATACAAATGAAACTGTTTTACAGATGTAGATGGCATTGACCTTGGCAAGAAAGTCAGTATCCCCCGAGATATCATGTTGGAAGAATTATCACATCTCAGTAATCGTGGTGCCAGGTTATTTAAGATGCGTCAAAGAAGATCTGACAAATACACATTTGAAAATTTCCAATATGAAACTAAAGTACAAATAAATGTAAGTACAACTTGACCACGTGGTATCTAAATCAATGTGTGACATATCTAACTCTGTATGTATTATTAGATTTCCCAACTAGTTACTTTGCATAGTTTCTTTCAGTTGATTCTGTTAGACATTTTTTATTCATGATAATGAGTAGTTTAGGTGGTTAAACAAAAGCAGTGTTACACATGATATGAGCATGCATTTAGTTCAGCAGGGACATTGTAAGCTTGTAGATTTGGCACTGAGAAACCTGATTTGTTCTGCTGAAAGGAGGGAGAAGGAACAGAGAGAAGTGGTGCTAAAAGTTTCCATGGTCTTATCACCACCAGTTAAATGTTTCAGATGGAAACACTTCCAAAGCACATAGCACTCCACAAAGTAAGGATAAGCATTTTATTTTTTAATACACACTGGCCCTGAAAAATGCCTGGAAACTACACACTCAATGTCCTCGTAAAGCACTTAGTCCACATTGCATATAGAATCTAATACCTATTAATGACAAAACCAAAGTAGGTATAACTCTGGATAAAGATTTTTCTCAATGATAAGCTAAAAATTCAAACAAATTAAATTATATTTTACATCTGGTATTAATATTGTATTCATTTAGACTGTTATTTGGAGTGGCTGTAGAGGAAGAATTTCATAGTAGAAAGGTGACTACTTTGGGAAAATGGTTTTAAAAATCAAACACTAGGTGTGAAGAACCAAAAATGAATTGTGTATAGACCTAAATTTGAAGAGCTTGTAGAAACTACAACAAATAGGTTTGATTTACTGAAGGTTTTGTCTATGTCTGTGAAAGCTTTTTAAGTTTCCTTACTAATATCAACTTCAAAGTTTACCAGTTGCATTGACTAAGAAGTTGTTTTGAATGGAGAGCTCACTTGTCACAAAAGATTGATTTTGCTAAATTCTTGTACCAGAATTACTAAAACAATCCATAAAAAGTAACATCCTCACCCACAAACAACAAGATTTGTTAATTTCCAAAATTTCTATTTCTCTTGCTCTGCTTATTAAGTGTTGAGAGGATATTTTAAATGAAAACTTGGAGGGCCGGGAGTTTGGCTCAGTGCCTTAAGCGCCTGCCCTGGCAGGCGCGAGGTTGTGAGTTCAATCCCCGGTGCCGCAAAAAAAAAAAAAAAAAAAAAAAAAAAACATAAATGAAAACTTGGGGAGCTTGAGATATAGCTGAGTGAAAGAGCACTTGCCTAGAATGTGTGAGGCCTGGGTTCAATCCCCAGCACTGCAAAGAAAAATGTGGTAAATGAAAAATACATTTTCACATTAATAACCATCCTTCATAACCTTGGATTAAGTCTAGTTAATTTGTAGGTTCAATTAGACATCAAATCATACTCAACAGCAGTATTTACATTTGAAGGATGATTCTGCACTTGAAATTATGAATAAAAATGTTATGTTACCTCATAATTATGCACAGTATCCTCTTATCAGAAAATGCCTGCGGCTAATACAGTATGAGCCGAAAATAATCCCTGCTCCATCTGACATAGTCTGATTATGTAATCACATTCTTTCAATAATGACAACAGAAAAGACACTTCGTGAAATAATTTAAAATAAGTTGGCTTAAAGAAAGTCCTCAAAAATCATCTACAAGTCTAGACATCTGAGCAAATGAATAATGCCAATTTTCCTAACATCTACTTACAACTCTCAGTTCTGCAGTTCTGGATAAAGGTACAAAGAGCTTTAAAATGTTCTTATGGGCTGGGCATGGTGGTGCACGCCTGTAATCCCAGCATTCAGGAGGCAAAGGTAGCAGGACCAATGCAAATTCCAGGCCAGGCTGGCCTCCATAGCAAGTTCAAGGTCATCCTGAACTACAGAGCAAGATCTTCCCCAAAATAAAAAAAACATCAAAATATCCTTATGTGCACAATGTATTCTTTTATCACCAGTGTCTTAAGTTATTGACAACAATTTTACATATCTGTGGTCAAACGTTCCAGTTATCCATAAAATGTACAAGAACTTGCCTTGAGAATTTTTCACTATCCTACAATATTGTGCACAAAATGAATAAAATAGCCCCAATCAGCTACATTAAATAATTAAATGCTGATAACTTAGAACAATAAACAATAATGCTAAGTCACACTGCGTTGAATTACATAATGTACTCTAAAGACTGATGAAATTCACTCTCCTTTACAAATGAGGAAAGTTTATCAGACAAGGATGTTGATTTGATTTAAGCAACAATATACTAAAGGAGACTGAAACTGAGCTCTTAGGATGCTAGCACCAATACCTATTGTGGTAAAGTTAAGGGTAACTCTGCTGGGAACTGGGTGACCAGGGTTAGGTCCTTCCTGGCTCTGTCATCAACTATGTGATGTGGAGTTAATTTCATTTTTCCTGGTTTTCTGAATTTCTTTTTTTTATCTGTAAGATATGGGTATGGACACAAATGCACTGGCTTGAACAACTGTATATTCTCTGATCTGAATTGTAAAACTTGTCTGCATGATAAAGTATTGAGGAAGAGAGCTAGCCACATTCAATTATACATTCATTTTGTCAAGGATTTATAGCATTGTTAGTATGACAGAAATTTTTAAAGTCACATTTTCAAGTCTTTCCATATACTTTTTTATACTTTCGGCTAATATTTATTAGGTTCCTATTATGTTCCAGATTCAGTACTATCTTGAACTTTTAAAGACAAATAAATACAGAGTTTGCCTAGTAATAAAGACCATAGGTAGACAGCAACTGTTTACTGATGATCTAGTTTTTGAATCAGCTTTGTATGACTTATATCACATTAGCCTAATTTATTGATTACATTTTCTGGAATTACTTTTACCTCTTCCCTTGAACTATAGATATTATAAAAATAAGGATTTAAGATAGCCTCATATGTTTCTTATTTTATAATAATGTTAAAGGACCACACAGATGAAAATAAAAATCAAATCTCTAGTAATTTATGCCATTTGTACAAATATTAAGCACTATTTAAAAACAAAATGTAGAAGTGTATTTTTGTGCTTACTTTACCACTTAGTGACACTGGCAGATTTATGTTCTAAATACATTTTATGATACAATAATAACAGGAAATGTGTATTTGTACAAAGAAACATTGCTGCTTACATAAACCCATTTTGAAGCCCTAGTTCATGAACTGATTCACTTCCTAAACAAATGGCAAAAAAAAAAAAAAAAAAAAAAAAAAAAAAAAAAAAAAAAAAAAAAAAAAAAAAAAAAAAAAAAAAAAAAAAAAAAAAAAAAAAAAAGAAAGAAAAGAAAAGAAATGGATGAAGGAAATAAGCCTTCAAGGAAAAATAAAACAAAGAGCAATTCATGATAGTTAAAATTCTTGTCTATAAATCATCGTAAAAATATATTGGACTTTTTCAAAGATCTATAAATCTTAAATAATACTTAAATAATATACTATGATTAAATAATTCATAGAAAGGGAAAATATACTAAAACAGAATTTTTTGAAATAAGACCAAACTAAATACAAATAATAGGATTCCGAAGATTCTGAATATATATTGATTTGTTCAAAACATAACTTACATATATTTAGCCCAACAAATCCAAAAACATCCACTTTTATTTACGTTGTAATTCAACAGAAATCATGTTATTTATATTACATGTATGTTTTTAACTTACATGTTTACAACCTATAAAATACTGTTCTAGTTTTATTTTCTTTAGGGTCAATTTAAGATAAAAAGAAATACATTTAAATTTGTCTTTCCAACTTTTCTGAAGGGAGTTACAGATGATTGTGAAATGCTGTAATTTAAGGCTTATATCACAACTAAAATAAATCACTACCTAGCCAGTACAAGGATTTGTTTCTAAACTTTACTATGATAATGGAAGTACTGGGTGTCTCCTGATAATTAATGACTAGCTGAAAGAGTTGATTTTCCTGTTTGTCATTAATCCCCAGAAAACGTTAAGGTTAGTACTCTCAAAAATTAATGCAGATAGGATGGTTTGTAAGTTTAGGTGAAATTCACTTCATGGACATATTCAGAAACCTTAAGAAAGGTAATTCTGTACCCATTATATATTTAGATTTCCTATACTTATCTGAATGCTTTTTTATTTATATAATTAAAGTTAGCAGAAACTTCTCATTTTAAACAGGCAGTATAGGTTCAGAATTTAAAAGAAAACTAAAAAATGCTGATCTAGTGCATGATGTCAACCACTTGGAATAGAAGTTAAATCGAAAATGCAAAACATTATATATGCATATATGTGAGAGTGCTCTAAATCAATTATTTAAAATAGTCTTTAAGTGTAACATTATCTTAGAACTAAGGGAAAAAAGAGTAACAGTGTTCAACTAGATTTAAACCAGACCGTAAACTAGTTGGGGACCTAAAATGACAGAAATACAGTAGCAAAATATCCAGCTACCAAGAACAAATAAGAATCACAAGAGGGTGGTACAGATCTTATGGAAGTGCTGAGATGTGAACTATGTAGAGACTTCCGGTAAGCTAAAATGAAGACGGCAATGTGAAGATGCACCACACAAGGAATCTGGACTTTGGCTTGATGGAGGGAGGGCAGCCTACACAGGTGAAGCAGTCTGCGAAAGCGATGGTTGGGAATAACACAGCAAAACGCGGGGAGACTGGCTGGTAGGCGCGAGAGGTAAGGAGTGGGAGCCCGCACAGGATCTGGATTCCTGAGCACAAGCTTGCACTTCGTTCTATGGACAATAGGAGTGATTGCTAAAGACCTGAGTCAAACCTGCTCAAAAGCACTGGCATTCACGCTGAAAGACAAGGGCCTGGGGGAAACACACAGAAGCTGGATAATGAGTGACAGAGGTGTGAGCGATGAGGACATGCACAGGAAGACCACGCGAAAAGAAACACAAAGTGTTGTAAAGTAGATTACAGTACAAAAACAACAACAACAACAACCAAACCAAACCAAACCAAACCAAACAAACAAAAACACCCTGGAAATTGAATTGACTTTAAATTAAATCTTTTGTTTAAAAAGCTATTCTTTGAATATATATGCATATTTTTTCTTGGAAAGTTAGTACATCAAGGCAAGTTATCAATCCTTCACAATTATAGTGTACTCATGATGATTTCATTTGATTACTGTCTGCTCTAAGTAGGGGCTTTGATGCCACAGACAAAAGAACAGGGATTAGATTTAGACTACTGTTTTAAAATAGACTTTTCGGGGGCTACTACAGAGATTAATGTGAGGACAAAGGGCAATTGGAGGTGGTTCTTTATGCGTGAGATGAGACAACAACGATAAACTTTATTTCCTTCGTAATGTTATCAGATGAGGCTCTTAATTTATAGCTTTTATTCATGATATTTGAATTTTAGGATTAAATAGACTTGTATTATAAAAATTCTAGAAAGTTAAGTAATAAAATATAAAGGTATATTTCATTACTAAATCTAATACAGAAATACAGAAATAGAAAAACAGTGGCTATTTTCTACATATGCCATTCAGAAAAAAAGTCGACACATGTCTCTTTTTGCTATGCTCTTGGACTAAATTTTTCTTTCTGAATTTGACCTTATACACTTATGTTTAAGATAAGGGTGGTGATGCGTCCCTGTAAGAGCAGCTGTTGGGAGGCTGAGGCAGGAAAATATCAACTTCAAGGTCAAGGAGGTCTACATAGCAAGTTCATGACCAATCTGGACTACAAGACCAGGATGCTGTCTCAAAAAGAAAAGTTTCTTTCAGTGTTTTATTTTCTAAAAATCACAAAATGTGCCTTCTGGAAGTTCATGGAACTGAAAGTACAAATGAATTTTCTGTTATGTTTTTTTTTAATTTGGGGGTAGAAATTATAGGTATGACTACTATTCAAATTTCGTACTAAATTTTAAAACTTTCTACATATATTAAAGAAACTAATTAATACTCAGCTACAGAATGAAATGCTAATGTAAGTATTTCTAAATTAAATATTTGACCAATACGCTCTGCATTGTTAGATTAAAAAAGATTTTAAAGTTAAATATAGTTATCTTATAGGAATGCTATAAATAGAGAATTAAATAAATGATATGAAGCACTAGATGCAGTGCCTGGCACACAGTAAGGCTTAACAAGACTCAGTTACTTTTGATTTTAATTATTACTCAGTGACATCATCGTAAAACAGACCTTAGAATGATATCAACAACATTTCTCATCGAACTTCTCAACCTTATTACCATGCAAATTACTGAGGCCATCTAAAAAATAAACAGCATTTAAACTTCAGACAGACAAATGGAGTCTTGTATGTACAGCTCTTATTATGTGTACCTTACATTTTAGAGTTTTCAGCAGAGTTTACTTTTGATCAATTATAGCACAATCTTGCTATGCAAAATGAGAAGATGGATGGAAGCCACTTGGAAGGTAGTTCACAGCAAGCACCCTCGACTCCTCCCAACACCCCAGATCCACGAAGCCCTCCAAACCCGGAGAACATTGCGCCAGGTAACCAATCCCCTTACAAATAGAACAATAAAATGCACCAGGTAACCAATCCCCTTACAAATAGAACAATAAAATTACTGTGTACTTAAGATGACTATTATTTGTACCATTTATTAAAAGGGATTTATATGAAATAGCTTTTCTCATTAAATATCTGTTTTAGATAAACTTAAGATCATTGTAAAAATGGAAGCCTAAAGAATTATGCAAGATATTTATAGTAGCCGTACATTCTTTCAGATGGTCCATTGTTGCCAATAACCTGTTATATTGAAAATTATGCAATTTGTAGTTATATTGAAATTCTGATTTTGTTCAATTTATGAAATGGTGTGATATACATTGTCTTTAATTTCTCAGTAACTCTCTGACATAGTTATTATCAATTACAATCAACATTTTATAGATTAAGTAAGTCTGTATATTATGAATGGTCAATGGGGTGATATTGATTGGCCAAGAATTAAATACAGGGCCAGCGATATAGCTCAGTGGCACAAACACCTGCCTGGCAAGTGTGAGGTTGTGAGTTTGCTACCCAGTACCAAAAAAAAAAAAAAAAAAAAAAAATTAAATACAACACCAAATTTATAGGTGCCTTTTATGAAATAACCTTGAAGAGATTGCTTTCATTAGTTTCTGCTCCCTCACACAAATCTCTTTGATTCTCATTTTCCTCTGCCTTAAAAATAAAGAAAACATATCTCATTGTACAGGGTCATTACTAGAATTAAATGTGATGATATAAGCAGAGTCTGTAATATAGTAGGTGTCCACTTGAAGTTAATTTCTTGGCTATCCACATTTATAATCCTTCTTATATGATAGAATATGTAAGTACTGTATTCTTTTAGCTCCAAATACTGTACTGCAATATTTTGCTTCCTAATTTTTGAACTTTTTGCTGTTGTTTTTTGTTTTTGCTTTTTTTTAATAGAAAAGAGAGCAGATAAACGGACAAGTTAATTTTGCTACAACTTGATATTCCCATCTTAGAAGTTTCATTATATGGTTATCACTATACATGTCAAGTTTGAAAGGAATAGAAGAATTGTTCTTTAGCCTCAAGGAATTCCTTCCTGCACAGGGAACAAGTGGACCAAGTAGGGAGACAGCACAGGTGTCTCCATATTTCTGAAGGAAAGAATGGCAGGAGATGAAATGGACAGGTAGAAAGAGCTGTGTGTATCCTACTAAGCAGTCCAGCCCTGTCTGGAGAGCCACTAGACAGCTCTCTAGGGGACATGGTCGAGCTTGCCAATCAGAAGGCCACTCAGGCAGCAGTGTGGGGTCAGCTGACACAAAGAGAAGGGTTGGCAGCTGAAGGATTAGTGTGAAGGCTACTGTCAAAACCCAAGTGAGAGACAGGGCATGTGCTATAATGGATATGGAGATGAAAGAAGAGCAATACATCACATTGTTTTATTTGCAAATCACCTACACAAGGTTTGAATGTGACTTTCATAAAAATGTGGTTTTCAGGCCATACCTAAGATTTATTAAAGCCAAATCTCCAAAAAAACCAAAAAAATCCGACTTATTATCTACATTTTAAATAAGTACCCATCATGATTCAGAAGTATAGGTTGTTTAAAAGACACTATTTAGAAATCCTTAAGAAGCAGAGTCAGGTTGAACAGGGTGGCACATGCTGAGGCAGGAGGATCTAGAATTTGAGGCTAGCCAGGACAATTTAGTGAGACCTAGTGTGAAAATAAAACTGAAAAAAAGGGGGTTGGGAGGTAGCATTCTTGCCTGGAATGTGTAAGGTACTGGATTCAGTCCCCAGTACTGAAATAAAAAGTAATTATAGTTAGTAATACTTGTTATTTGTAGATGAGGGACAAGAAAGAGTTTAGAAATAATCCTTCTGTCTTGGGCATCTGAGGGCAGCAATAACATCGCTAAGTTAACTAGTAAAGAAAAGATGTAGGATGCATTAGAAAATGGTTGCACCTAGGTCTAGACAGGTTATAAAAGATGCCAACAAAATGTTCATTTGGGTGAATAGAATGAGGGGGTTCAAGAGCTTGGAGACTAAAAAGCACAAGTGGAATTATCAATATGTAGGTCACAACTACAACTATAAATGCAATGGATTTTTCTAAGTAGAAGAGATAATGTAAGGGAAGATCTTTGACTGACATCAGTATTTAAGAGCCCAGCAGAGAAAGCAACACTGCCAAGAGATTACCATTCCACACTGGAGGCAATCAGGAAAGAAGGCAACAATCACTCCAAACAACCTACAGATGGAACCATCAAGGAAAATAAAGGTTTAAGAAGATGAACATTTAAACACAAAGAGACCACAGGCACAGTTTGAAGAAAACTAAAAACGATTTAGAGATAGGAAATGATATGTGGTCAGCCCAAAGTAAAAGTAATCCATGGGTTTTGACAACATAGTAGAAGAGGGAATTGTTAAGGTCAAAACAGAGAGACCTGACAGTGTGGATGCAAAGCAGACAGCTGTGCCTTAGGAACTCCTTTAAAGTTGATGCCAGGAATGTGTGCGATTTTTAAATGATACTGAAACAAAGCTTCTTGGAGAATAAATCAGGGTGATGAGGCCAAAAGCATAAAAGCTAGGTTAGAAATCTTAAGGAAGAAACCAAGGACCTTAATAAGGAAGTTAAAGTCACTCACTGCCCTTTTTTGAAACTGAGAGACTTTACACGGCAGCCAGCAATTTAAGATAGGTAAGACCCAAATATCACCTTTGAAGAACAAGCTTTCAGAGGGGGAGAATTTTGTCAATGCTATTTCTCTGTATCCTAGGCTACAACTTAATACCCACTTTTACACTGATTATTTGTGAAGTGCAAAGTCTAATACAAATTAACATAAGAGGCACAATTTTTCAAACAAAGTAAACTAACAGTTTTACCTAAACAAATGTAGTCAAGGGAAAACGTAACTGGACAGTTTGGAAAAGTTAAACATTACGAAAAATGGCTGTTTTTTAAAATTCCATAAGCTAAATTTAAATATATCTAATTTAAATATATCTAAATATATCTAATTTAAATATATCTATTTATTAGATATATTAAATATATCTAATTTAAATATATCTAACACTTTCAGACTGTGTTTTCTGAGGGGTCATAAAAAGAATGAATTTTTCATATATTTACCCTGGTATGAAAAGCTACACAAAGAGATGTTAGGTGGAGTTTAGTAATTCTAGGACACTTTGTTTACTTAGTTTTTGCTCTATTTTTCCAAAAGGATATTCTGGACCACTGAAAGAAATTCCTCCTGAGAGATTCAACACTACAGCTGTCCCTAAGTACTATCAGTCTCCCTGGGAACAGGCCATTAGCAATGATCCGGAGCTTTTAGAAGCTTTGTACCCTAAACTTTTCAAGCCTGAAGGAAAGGTGGAACTACCTGATTACAGGAGCTTTAACAGGTAATTCAGTTATGGGGTGTTACACTGTAAGCATATGTATATGTACTACATCATGGCTTAAATGCTTGCTAAATGAATGATATTATAAAAAGTCACCTAGGCAGATTTCTATATCCACCTATAGAAGAACTTTATTTTAAAAAAAACTAGAAAAGTTGATGTAAAATAATATTTTTTTTAAAAAAGTGATTGAAAAGTTATCAAGGAAGTGGGGTCTTGGAGGCCAAGATCTTGCAGAAAATGGAAACTGAGAAATTTAAACTCATCATTTGGTACTGCTTTTTGCTTTGAGGCACGTGAGAATTCATAGTTACCATCTAAGATGAGGCCAAGAAGCAGAGCAAACCCTCCAGCAGTGCTGAGTCTGAGAAAGGCAGAACTAGGAGTATACAGTATTTTAAGGGAGAATCGTAGTAAATAAAAACACACCACTGGAGTAAAGGCACACAAGTAAAATATCAGTGTTCACAGAACGAACACTGCTCCCAATCAACATGTCTTAAATTTGATAAAGGCCACCTCCTCTAAATCAAATGTCTGTCTTGATAAAAATTAGTCTTCTCTGAGAAGATAACTGTATTATTTGAATAGTGAATCATCTCTATAGTTTTTTGTCTTTCCTATTTAAAAAATCCACATAACAAAATTTCCCATCTTAACCATGTTTAAGTGTATAGTTCAGTGGTGCTAAAAGATGTTCACAATGTTGTGCAGCCATCACCACCATCATTTCCATGACTCTTTTGAACCTATTAAGTAATTACTTTTCATTTTCCTCTCCCCTAGGCCCCGAACAAACACCATTTTACTTTCTATCTCTCTGATTTTTATTACTCTAAGTACTTTATATAAGTGCATGTAGTTTTTGTCTTTTTGACACTAATTTCACTTAGCATGTCCTCTAGTTTTAAAAAATATTTTATAAATTTATAGTACCATAAATGTTAAAAGATTAACTATTGTTAGGGAGAAAGGGGGTTGCAATTGAGCAGAGACGTGTACAGGGCTCTGGAACACCTCCTCATATGTGCAATCATTCCAAGGTTGTTCACTTTATATACACTATATGCTCTTATATGAACATTTCTGTACTTGTACTATACTGAATAACAAAAAAAAATCTGTGAATTCAGTAAGTGGGATTAATGGCAGATTAGACACAGCTGAAGAAAGGATTAGTAAAGTGACATAGAAAAATATTCCAGATGAAGCACAGGAAAAAGGAAGGATCCAAAATTTAGAAAAACAGTAGAAGATGCAAGTAGAACAGTAAAAATGTCAGTGTATATGTGTGACTGGGTCTCAGAAGGGAGTAAGGGTGAAAGACTATTGGAAGAATAAATAGCCAAGAATTTTTTCAATTGACAGGAGGGAAGTATAAGTTCAAGAAATAACACACAACTGAAGAAGGGTAAACTAATGACAGAAAATCTTTACGCTAAGGAATAGAAGATATACATAATATCTGCAGAGGAGTAAAAATGAGTCAACTTCCTAACTGAAGCTATGGAAAACAATGAAATAATTTCTTTAAGATAATGAAAAAGCTGTCAGCCTGTAATTCTATATCCAGTGAAAATATTCTTAAAAGGTAAAATTCAAAATAAAACATAGGTATATTTTCAAATGAAGATATTTGTTGATCCTTGCTAGACAATAAGAAAATGATAGTAAAAGAAATGGAAAGATAAAAAATGATTATGTCCACAGACAATTCAAAATATAATAGGTAAATCATTAGAATTAGTGATGTTAGCAAAAGTACAGAATACAAGGTCAACATAAAAATTACTGGTATTTCAATACATTGGTGTCTTAGTAACTTGTCTGTCACCAAGGCACAATACTCAACCCCTGCAGTTTAACGATGAAAAGGTTTATTTTGGTTCACAGTTTTACAAGTTTCAGTTCATACTTGGCTTGTTATAAAGCAGAAACAGTAAGGTAGAAGGGCCTCACGGAGGAAAGCTGTTCATACCACAGTGGCCAAGAAGTGGAGAGAGAAGGCAGGAGCCAGAGAGTGAGATAGACCCTCCCAGGTCACACCCTCAGTGGTTTGCCTCTTCTGGGCAGGGCCCACCTCCTAACAGCACACACAGCACATTCAGCTAGGGATTATAAATGGATCAGTCCACCAATGAATTATTGCTCTCATGAGCCAATCACCTTCCAAAAGCCCCACCTCCTGCATGAAAGTTTTGAGGGTCATTCTGAATCTAAACCATAACAACTGACAAGAAATAATTAGAAAATGAATAGTGTTCACTGAGTTTTACCTTATGATTTGTATACTTTTCTTTATGTATCTTACATTTCAACAAAATTTTTAATTCAAAAAAATCAGATAGGCAAAATATCCAATAAATATCTTGGCCTTTATTAATTAAATGTGTCAAAAAACATTCTTTGAATTAGTCTAGAACACAGTTCAGTCATTCAAAAGAGATTAAAATAATTCCTACGTTAAAATGAGTTATTTTTCATGTTGCAGGTCAACAGGATTTTATTTTGTCAAACTACTTGAGATTCTGAAAAAAAATAATTTGACTAAAAATTTAGTTCATTACACATTATGTTTTAAAAATGAAATGTTACAGGTATCATTTTCCTTCTGTTTATTATTTCAACATGTTATAACATTAAAATTTTGTTCTGATATACATTTCCCATTTTTGCCAAAACAAATAGGAGCAATGGACCAAGCAATAAAGATTCCAGATATTCCCATAGTTCTTGCAAAGAATAAGGTAATACTTTTTTAGTAGCCCTAGGTTATAATACCTAATTATTATTATCCCAATGAAGCATAAGGATGTAAGATGTAGACTGACAGCATTTAGTGGTGGTAAAGACTGAATGGAAAATGACTCTCAAGTGTAATCACCATGAACTGAATTCTTATTTTCCTTTTGAGAATATTCAAGTTTTGTGCTGTATTCAAATCTATGTAATAGGTGAAAAAAGGTAAGCAGGATCAATGAAGCTCCTGGCTTTGCTTCAAAAACCTGTGTGACTTTGGGTATGCCACTTAACTTCTCCTTTATTTCCTCAGATGTAGAATAAATTGTTTGATTACATGATTAAGTCCCTTTAAATAGTAGAATAATTTATTTTTATTTCTATATAACAATTTTACTTTACAGAATAATTTGTAATTGGTATATCACACATCCAGCATTATTAATTTTTAGCAAATGGAATCCTACTAATCCAAATAAACAAGAAAGCATCTGTTAACTGAATCTGAATGAAACAGGCTTATTATTCATTGTACAAGTGTGGTAGTATAAAAATCAGGTCAAGAGAGACCCGTGTTTGAAGAAATAATGTTTTGAGAATTAGACAGTTAACTTTCAGAAGAATATTTCAGATCTTTCCATGGAAATTTTTGCTTCATTAACTTTGACTAAAACTTGAAACTACTTTCAGAATCCTAATGGACTCTCTTTAATTTTTGTCTTGTGGGCAATAAAATTCAAACAGGATGTATTCTTAGTGGTGCCAAAAAAAAGAAATGAAAATTCTGGTTTCCCAACCACAACCTTCCATTGAACATGTGGCAGAAAGTGGGAGATGAGTGAAAAAATGGAAGGGAATACTGTCATTTACAAGAGAAGAAAATGCCCATAAATTCACAGAAAAAAAAAATGCGGTAGTTAAAAAAGAAAAAGCAGCCTACTAAATACCAAAACCAAATAGGGAATCTGGGTGCAAAGAAATGTTTCTTCTTTGATTTAATTTCAGAAAATAAATAAATGATTCAATATACTTCTGGAGTAATAAATGTAAAATCAATTATATACCTTCAGTTTAAATCTAGAAATGTTCACCTACAGGCCCTTATGTCTAATGGTTAACTATTCATTTTTACAATCTCAGTAAGGGTATGTAGCTTGTGCAATTCTATAGGGCCTCCACTTTGAAAGGGTCATTCTTGGTGTAGTAATGTTTTATTGTTTCTGTCTTGTGATTCTTAGTAAGTTTTGAACCAGAGGACCTGTGTTTCCATTGTGCACTGGTCTCTACAAATTATATATCTGGTCCTGATCCAGGCTCCCAAGTTTAAGGTGGCTTTCCTGACCCACCAGGCTCATGAAAATGCATTTTTGCCTTGGGATCCTCTGACATCAGGACATTCTTCCCTTATAGTCACTATCTTATTCCACATGCTTTTTTCTTCTAGTTTCATTCTTTGTCTGTGAGCTCATTGAGGTTAAGATCTACAATCTTTTTGTTTTTGATTCTCCAACATAGTAGACTGTCTAGACATGCTAAAAAATAATTTGGTGTAAAGATAATAGATGAATCAACCAATGGAAAAACTATTGACATACACTGTCAAGTGTCCAAAATAATAAATTATTTTTTTGAAAATCTTAAACATTGAAGAGTAAGTTTTCTTTTAGATTGAATCAAATGTGAGTCATAAGACCCTTTAAGTCACTAAAACAGATAAGAAAGGAAATACTGAATCAGCTAGTTACGTCATGAATGAGATTGCGACTACATAGAACCACCCAAGTGGGTTCAGATTTCTAAACACACTGCCCTTTTTTGAAAGTGACCTGAGAAAGGCTAGTACTCCTCAAGAATTACATATTTCATAGGGGTGTGGTTTAGCGTAAGGGAAGCAACATGTGTAAGTCTGCCTGCATAGGTTCACATCCTAGTTCCACAACTACATATGTGTGTAACTCTGGGCAAGTCATTAATGTATCTGTACTGGTAAAACAGGAGTATAAATAGAACCATCTCATAAAGTTGATATGGGGATTTCATGAGAGAACCACGTAAGTAAAGCCTCTGGTACTCTAAGTGTGGCCACAAATCAGTCACACAAGGATTACTTGGAGACTGGCAAGAAATGGAGAATCTTGTCTCACCTTGCATTTTACCAAGAGTCCATGGTGTTACCTCTAGCTTGAGAAGCACTTAAACAGTATCTAATATACAGTATCCAGTCAACAGATACTAGCTGTCATCATTACTATGTCTTCTGAAGTTTAATAATCATAAAGCATCTGAAAGTTGATCCAAATTCTTAAAGTTCTTTTTTCACACTGACTTTACTTATTTCCAAAATAATGATTTTAGGCCCTGGATGGGAGTCTGTACTAACATGATTGCAGAAATACTGCATCAGACTGAGGTTTCTGACCCAATCAGTGATCTGTTATTATCTACATCTTTCACAGCAATTTTGAGGAAAAATTATAAGGTCAGTCATACTGAGAAGAGATGTAATGGAAAATTAAATACACTGTTTTGCTCTTTAGAGGGGAGCAAAATACTGAAAGACAAGAAAATTACGGATATGAAATTTTATACACATATGGCACAGTTATAACTGTGCTATTGTAGAGGCTATGTATCCACTCTGCACATTTCCCTCAGTTACTGAAGATTTGAATTCTGGTTCTCCATCCTCCTCTCCAGTATTTGTCCTGCCTTCACTCTTCAGTGGCAAATGCATGTAAATGATCCACTAAACTTTCTGCTCTTGCAAGTCTTATACTGTCTCTCTTCGAAGAATTATTTTCTCAACCCTACTTCAGTTACGTTTAGTTTTTTCTTAAACTTTGTCCTTACCACTACCTACATCACCTCCAAAAATCTTAATATTAAGCATAAGGTGTGATGAAAATCTACAGCGAATGTTTGAATTCCCTTCAAAATACTCCCCCTCACTTCAAACATACTTATCCCATTGCTCTTGCTACTACCTAAAGCAGTTCTGGAAGTCCTCCTTAGTTGTAGCTGTCTCAATGTTCTAAACTGATTCAAGTTTACCTTTCATGATCATTTTGACTTTGGGGGAGAACCAGAAGTTGCTCAGTGCCAGGTATAGTGAATCAGGTGAATGAGGATACATCATAATTGTTTTACAGTCTATTCCATTGGATGGCATTCTACAGCCACATTCACTATATATATATTTATCACACCTCATAAAAGACATTCACGAAAGAGGACTTCCAGAACTACTTCAGAAAGTGGCAAGAACAATGGAGTAAGTGTATTCAAAGCAAGGCTGAGTATTTTGAGGGGAATTAATGGCAATTAATTCTTTTTCTGTAATAAATGTTTAAATTTAAATATTCATCGTACACTTCGATCATCTCTTGTATTCCATTCTCGACCACCATATCACCATGCCCATTTGCTCTTTACTTTAGGAATGCTTCAATTACACTCACTAAAGTCACCTCATTTTTAAAGTTCATCAACCCATTTTGACCACACTTTCTCCTGATCTAATCAGAGCTATAATTCATCAATATGACCTTGTTATACATGGCCTGTCTCCCTTGTTTCTCTCTTCAGTTGTTGTTCTTAACTGCAGAATCCCCAATTCTAGCTAAAAGCATCCTTTTCTCTTCCCTTGCTAATTATGGATAGAGAAAAACACAGTCTTGCTGATGATATCACCTTAAATTGATCACAAATCTCAGCACTGTCAGGCGGCCCAAGAAAATTCTCTAGGCAATTCACTCTTCCAGTCTCCTAAATGATCACCATACCTTCTTCTCTCTCACTAAATAAACACAAAACTACACCCCACTCTCCACTCTCAACTGATGACCTCACTTATTATTCTGAGACAGTGGAAGCAAATTTACAAACTGAGTGCACCTGAACCCTGGAACTGTGTCTTTTCTTCTAGAATAGTTGCTAAATTGCCTGACCTGTTTTGCAATGTGATCTCCTTCAATTGCATACTTATTCTCATCCCCTCTCATCCACTCCAGGACTTACCCTATAATTTTCTCTTCTCATACCTACATCAATTTTTTTTCCCAATAGGATTTTTCCTATCAGTATACAAACATGTTAAAATTTCCCTCAATTTAAATAAAGATCCTTCTTTTTCCTCAATCTCCCTATCGATTACCTCTGACTCCTATCATTTTTCTTGATAATGAAAACATCCTCAAAGATCATCTGTATTCATTGTCTCTATTTCCTAATGTCTCTTTTGAACTCACTCCAATCAGGACTGTATCAAAGTACTCCACTTAAGAGTTGCCATCTATGTTATCACATTCAATGGTGAATTTCCAGTTATCAATACCTTCAGCTTCACAGCACTATATGATATGGCTCATCATTCCCTCTTCCCAAAATAATTTTGTTCCTTAGCTTTTAGACCTTCAACTCTCCATATTTTCCTCCATCATAGCTTTCAAGGTTTCTCCCTTTCCAAACTTTAAATGATGAGGCACCATCTTCTCTCTTTTCACCCACGATGGGCTGTGATTATGTGCAATTCCAGGACTTTAAATAGCATCTTTTTGCTTTAATACCTACAACATGCTCAAAGCCAAACCTTTTCCTAAGTTTCAACCTTCCACTGAAATTCATCTTTAGTATGTCAGAACGCTTGACTTCCAGTTCCCAAAAAGTTCCTATTCCATTCTGTCTCCATCTCAGCAAATGGCAAGTTATGGCCCCCATTGCTCAAGAAAGCAACCTAGAATACGATCTTCATTTCATTTTCCCTCTGTTACTCCATACCATTAGCAAAATCCTGTTAGTCTTACCTTCAGTATTTATTCAGCCACTTCCCCACACTTCATCAGTAACAAACCATCATCAGCCCTTACTTTGATTACACCCAACATTTTCAATTGGACTAAGGGCTTTCAATCTTGCCCTCTTTTAGGTTGCTCACACAACAGCCAGAGAGAGCATCTAAAAATGAAAATCAGATCACATCCCCTTTCTGCTAAAAAATGCTGTATGACTTAACATCTAAACATTATCAAGGCTTATCAACTTACAGTCCTCATCCTTGGGTGTCTCCAGTCTCCATCCTTGGGTGTACCACTCTCCAGAAGCCCAGCCGGATGCAGCCACACTGGCCTTCTCAACATTCCTTACACAAGAGACTCCTTTCCACCCGGGCATCTTTTCCCTTGTTGTTCCTTTGGCCTGCAATGCTTTACTCAGATTTGGAGGACAACATTAGTTCACATCTTTCAAAGCTTTACTAAAATATTATCTTACCACAGACTTCCTGATTTCCTGAACCAAAAATTCAACAATGGTATTAGCACACAGAATAAAATCTCAACTCCTCACTCTCCTTTATCTTTCTTTATGACACTTTTTACTAGTAGTTTTTACTACTAATCTGTTCTTTTCCTAAGAGTCTTCTTAGTGTCTAAAACACTACCTGGTACCTATTTTGCGCTCACTAAATATTTGTATTAAACAATGAATTGATTTTACATAATGACTAAGAATTCTGTGTCTTACATGTTGAGTAATTTACCTTACATAAAGATGGGATTTCAGCTGGCTAGTCTGCCTCAAGATTCCGTCTCTGAGATGGCTTGTGTGTTGTCTACTCCTCTAATTTTTATTTTATTTTTATTATATGTGATCTGCAAAGGAGAAATCCTATGGTAACTCTACCCATCATTGTTTTATCATTAGTCAAAGGCAAATATTAACAGTCCAATTATTAGATTCAAGAACAAAGCAATGACTTTTGACTACCATCTCTGCAAGGGAAGATGAAAAATACACTCTTTACTCTCATCCCTTGCCTACTTGCCAATATTAGTTAATTTAACCTGCATATTAACTATTTACCCATCTATAGTATAAATATTTTAAACTAGATACACCTATATTTCCAAGAACAATATCTTGCTTTGGTAGTTAATTTCTATGATCATATTTTTTTATGATCATGTTTTAAAACTGATTTCTATTGTTGCTGTCAGTGCCTTTCCATATTGTGGCTTAATTATCTCTCCATCAGTTAGCTGCAGAGTCTTCAAGTAGTTCTCTTTGGAAGGAACTGATTTCATATCTCTGTGGGCTTTTTTCTAACCATACTACCTGAATAATTACTTGTTTACAGACTTTTGTCTTCAAGATTTGTTCAACACTGCTCCATTATCTTTTGATATTTAATGTTTTGAAGATTATAGACAGTCTGATTTTCATTCTTCTACATCCCCCACACCCACTCATTGCTCCCCACATAGTTTATTATATTTAAAGAAATTAAAATAAAATTCTAATGAGGAATATGAAAACAGCATCTTTTCTTTTTCCTTTCTCTTTAATTTTACCTAGTATTTGGTGACTCATTTTGCTTTTTAAACTCTTCTTCCCTCTACTCAGGAAAGCTGTCTTCTGTCATATCTTTGGCTCAGGATTCTGATCCTAATATTCTGTTTTCTTCTTCTGAAACCTTGAATATCCTTTCTATTGACTCTCATTCATTTTATTTATTTATCTGCTTTCTGTATATCCTGGGAGAATTTCTCTACCTTTTCTATGGGGAATTTTTTTTTTACTGTTTTCTCAATAGACCGTAAGTTCCTTGAGAGTAAAGACCATGTCTTTGGTTTATACTTCTTTGCTTTTAGTACATTCTGGGAAAAATATTGAATGTCTATAATCAATATTCATTTTCCTTAGATGGACTAAAATACTACCTCGGAATGGAGGCATATTAACTCACTAGAAAAAAATTGGCAAGGCACCAAAAAGATGGACTATGAAGATTATCTCTAGCAGTATAGGTATATTAAACATTCTATAAACAAGAACCCAGAATTCAATATATAAGGAAAATAATGATAGTCCACATGTTATGTATATAAAGATTTTAAACTGAACAAAATTGGAATCAGTTTAATTGATACAGGCTAAATTTTAGGTATATATATTATTATAAAATTTCAAATATTGAAAAGTTTAAAAATTACATTGAACAAAAAACATTCAGCGAATGTTTTAAAACAAGATTTTGTTTTATAAATGTGACACTAAATTTTCAAATGAATATGTAAAATTTTGGGATGTTTTTGAATTAACCTAATAAAAATTTCTGGCAGCTTTGTAGAATTATTTTCCTTACTTTGCACAATAATAAAAGAAGAGTGACAAATTATATAGTAAGTTAAAAGCAATATAAAATATTTTGGAGGCTGAGGGTATGGCTCAGTGTAGAGCACTTGTTTATCATGCAGAAGACCCTAGACACCACTCACACACACAAAGACATTTTAAAACAAACTTTCATCTGCAGTTCACAGGCTATGTTATTGACAGTAGGTTCATTTAGAACTATACCTGAAACAAAATGAATAAATAAATTAATGCCTAAGTTGAAGCAAGCTTGTGTGGAATCTTGATTGCCAAGAGAAAGAAGTTGAATTTATTCAGAGGACAAACAGATAAATTTTGAAAGTTTTGGGGTGAAAATAGAAAGATGCAAAATATGTATGTCTGGCCCTCAAACAGTTTATGATTCACTGGTGAATTTAACCAAACTATATTCTTAAAAAGAAAAAAACTGATGGGCTGGGGGTGTGACTCAGTAGGAGAGCTCTTGCCTAGTATCTGTCTGCAAAGCACTGGGTTTGATCTCCAGCATGGGGATTGGGGGGGACCTGAAAATACATTACCATATCCTAAACACTGAATGACTGATGGAAAACAAGCCATGCTACAGGAATTTGGCTAAGGAAGTGTGTGCTGAGATAGCTGAAGGGAAGATAGAATTGAAAAACCACAGGACACACAGCAGTGAAAGAAGACAGAAGGGAAGTATCTTCAACATTGCTAACAAAGGCATGGAGGCAAAATATGTCTGTGATGAGCTCAGAGTGCAAGGAATAGATTACTTCAGTTCAGACCTAAAAATAAATACCAAGATGTTTTATAGTAATTTGTTATTAGATACCTGTTTTGTCATAAGGGCACAGAAATGCTTTCCTCAGAGACCAAAGATCTAAAAATATATTACAAATATCAACTCATAATAGTGCATCCATAACATTATGAATTAAATTGTTTTCTAGATCCCGGAAAGTAAATTTTAATATTAATTATTACTTTGTTTTTTCTCCATTTTCCACAGAGTGGCCACCCCATTTGGAGGCTTCGAAAAAGCA
Organism: Dasyprocta punctata; assembly: GCA_004363535.1. Classification (NCBI taxonomy): domain Eukaryota; kingdom Metazoa; phylum Chordata; class Mammalia; order Rodentia; family Dasyproctidae; genus Dasyprocta; species Dasyprocta punctata. The sequence continues at coordinate 59,563 of RJWM01005163.1, read as the reverse complement.
TCAAAAATGGTTAAATTCAAAGTTCCAGATTTTGAGCTGCTACTGCTAACAGATCCCAGGTTCATGGTCTTTGCCAATCCTCTTTCTGGCAGACGGTCCTTTAATAGGACTCCTAAAGGATGGATATCTGAGAATATCCCTATAGTGATAACAACAAAACCTACAGAGGACACCACTGTCCCAGAAACTGAAGACCTTTGAAAGGAAAGTTGTACATCACAAAAAAACCTCTGAAGTATAAACGTTGCTGTTTTATTATTCTACACACTGGCAAAGCCACTTCATTCTTCATTAATGGTTATAACTTACTAGCATTTAAATAATTTTCCTTTTATGGTCTTTAATTTAAATCTCAGATCAAATACTAATGAAAAATTAAAAATTATATTTAAAGAAAATGTCTAGCTTACTTGTTTTCATTCATAATTTTATCTGCACCTGGTTGAAGCAATCCAGTCTTTTCATGGTGAAACTTCAGGTGGAAAAGTAGTTGACAACAAAAGTTTTCACCTTTCTTTCACTTAAAATGAATCTTCCAGAATATTTTTCACATAGAATCTACAATGAAAATACAGTTTAAGATACGCAGACTCACTCAGCATTTTATGGAAAGGATACAAGCTATATAAGATGATGTGTAGATGTCACTGATGGAGAAAAGCATTGGATACTTCCTTTCTTGTGACCATGATAAAATAGTGTGTCTGGATGAAGACATTTTATTAATCATTCTTAAAATTCTGCACACTGTATATTTTTGACATGCTTTGAAACATTAGGTAATGATTCTGGGTGACATTCACCAGAGTTTAGTTGGGGTTAAATTCATTGATATTAAGTCAAGGAGAAAAACACAGAGAGAGAGAGAGGTTACTGAAAGCATCTCCTACTACTACAGTTTTAATGAGCAATGTGTATGCAGAATTCAAGTTTCACATTTTCCAGTACATTGCATGGATTAGGTTTAACCTTAAAAATATACTTTTCAAAAAGTAAGAACATATAAAACACACACTAATTTATATAGTAAATATATGTCTATATGAGAGAGGAAGAAAGTGTGCTGTCTTGGTTATTTTTCCCTCGTTGCTGAGACAAAACACCTGACACCCAAAATTAGGGAAGGAAAGGTTTATTTAGCTTACAGTTTTTGGAGGTTTCAGTCCATAATCAGCTGGTGCCAAGGCAGAGTGGCATGGCACTGGGGCAACACTTCAAGGCAGCAGCCAGAGCAAAAGGGGGCAAGAGCAAGCCTCTTCTCCTCCCTTATATTGTACACAGGAACACACACTGCCCCCCCCCCCGCCCTGCCCAGGATGGGTGTAGCATTCACAAATCTCCTTGCCTTCCTTTGCACAGGATGAGGATGTTTACAAAGTAAGACCCCCTGGCTCCCTACTGAGTCTCTTAGTTAAACTTCTGACCAGGTAACTGCTTGTGCTCTACACCCTAGGATGTAGAGCTGCTGAGTTACTTAATTAAGTTTCTAGATTTCTGAAGTTGACACAATATATAAAGCATAACATGTGCTAAATTTGAATTAGCTGAATATTTCATTGCTGCATATTTAAATTCTGCTGAAATTCTCAATAACTAGGAAGTTATATGCTATGCAATGCAAGCAGAGAAGAAATAGGGAAAGCACAAAATGATCTGAAAATGATGCAGCTTATATCTACATGGACATCTGAATATTTGGTATAAATATCTTACTATAAAAGATAAAATAATACAAAGTTATACATGTATCCTAAAACATGACTGGGTAAGCATATAATATGGAACTTGTACAGTGCCAGTATCAATTCCTCCCATTTTAATTCAGTTAAGAGACGATGCTGATAGCAAACAAGAAGTGTATCTTCCATAAAACAGTGTGCGAAAAGAAAAAAAGGTGCCTGCCAGATTCAGTTTAGCAAATGGAAAGATGCAGAGTAAATAGCAATAAAAATGCCAAGCAGCAGTATTACTGTACATATGTGCAACAGAACCGTGCATGTAAGTGTAGTAGTTCGTGATTGTTTTAATCATTCTCTGAGCTTTTAAGCAGAGAATATTTTTTAACTGTTACATAGAATTCTCCCACTGGAAAGCACCCAAAGTTCTGTGTGTATACATAGTATCTCTGTGGCCTACATCAACAATGGCCCCCAGAGGTCATGTGCTATAGCCTTGGTTGGCAATGTGAAACCTGAATTCTGAGTACACATTGCTCATTAAAACTGCACAAGTAGAAGATGCTTTCAGTAATCATCTCTCTCTTTCTCTCTCCTTGACTTAATACTGATGAATTTAATAACCCAACTGAACTCTGGGGAACGCCACCCAGAATAATTACCTAATGTTTCAAAGCATGTCAAAAACATACAATGTTCAGTGGTGGCACTCGGGAAGTCATGAAGTATTTATGGGGCAGGGCCTCCTGAAAGGGAGGGAGGTTCCTGGGGTTAGGACCTTGAAGGAGATGCTGGGATCTCAATCTCTCCTTCTTTCTTTGCTGTCTGGCCCTCTTAATGGGCCTCGGTTTTATTCCCTCTATGCTCCCTAGATTCTGTTATCCTCACCACAGACCCAAAACAATTGGGCCAAGCAAACATGGACTGAAACTTCTGAAACTATGAGCTAAAACAAATCTTTCCTCCTTCTAAATTCATTGTCTTGGGTATTTTGTCACAGTAATGGAAAACTGATTAACATGCTACCTTTGTAGAGAATTTCAATCATTTAAAATATGATGTTAAGATATTTTATTTTTTATTTTTCTTACCTTTATTTCTAAGTTTTGGTGCTTATTTGTTTTAAAATAATAATATTGGCATCTGTGATAAACTCTATCTATAGAGGCTCTCATGCTATATTTTTGCTCATTTTAAACTTAAAATAATTGGTCATATCCTAAGTATGCATTTTAATGAAATGGTTTTGTTCTTCATTATCATCATGAAGTCATTATTTTTCGTAAAATCAAAATTTTATTGCATTCTTGCAACTATTTCCAAATAGTTAATTTACATCACTCAATCAACCACAGAAAAGGGCCAGCAATTAAATATGTTAGCCATAGTACTCCTCAGTATTATAAAAGAGTATTTCAAAAGGTAGCTCTTAAGTGCCTTTTTAAAAAGACTGGACAGAAAATGAAGAAATAACCTCCTGTTCAGTATTGTATTTCTTCCTTTCCTGGAAATGTCTTTAATTCTTGTTCAGCTGACACCTTTAGAGATGCCAAAATTGCATTCTGGCTGCCACATAATTAAGAATTTGAAAGGAATTTTGAATGAGATTTCCACTGATCTGTAAAAGACCTAGAACTGTCAAAGTCAGAGGAAATGTAATAGTCTTTTCAGAACAGCAGAAAGACTGATATTTTTCCCAACTGCATTTATATACATGAACTACAGAAAAAAAGAGAAGAATATTTTTAAAAGTAAATGAGTGAAAATAACATTTGTTGATGGGCATTAAATGTCAGGCACTACTCACTGCTTCAGAAAGGCAATTATATACATATTAACTTCATAATTATAATTATCTTGCGAGGATAGTATAATTGCAACTTTGCATGAGAAAATTTAGCCTCTGAGAACTAACATGACTTGAAATAAACCTTGCTCATTAGGGAAAAATTTTGAGCATCTGGCTCTAAAATATATAATCTACAAATTCACAGTTATAATTTCTCTTTTAGAAAAAAAATCAGCCTTAAACTATTACATTAAGACAAATAATTGCATTTTGTTATATTTAGACAAATATTACATTTTTATTATTTTAGTACATTTAGATAAATAATTTAAAGTATCCATTATCTTAATTTTGGGCAAATATAACAATAAATTTATTGATTTTATTTTAAATGAAATAAGTATAAGGAGCTGAACTGTCAGATTGGGTTGAAAGCAAACTAAATAAAACAAGCAATATGCATATGCTTATTTTGGAATTAGATAAACATAAAAGTTTACTCTGATATAACCTACAAATTTCTGTTCAGCATATTGTACACTATATTGATCTATGTAGTCTTCCTTTCTTTTCCCCTCTATACGGGAATGGAAAGAGAACAAAACAGAAAGAAATTCTTGTCAGTAATAGCCATAGGCTGAAAGAAATTGTCTTGAGTAATAACATAACAAAACCATTTCCTCAAATGAAAAACTTCAGAGGAAAATCTCTTGATTCCATCATACTGCTCAACAGACTTCTGGGTCATGAAATTATATTTCCAACTTGAAGCCAATTTTCTCTTATCTCCTTGGGAGAACTGATGATCAGCTGACTCTTCTTTATATTATAAACAGAGCTGCATTAATAACTAGACAGTTCATCAAAAGACTATCATTAGCTTTCAACTATCCACTTCCTTTAATCATTTCTCAAAGTTAATTTTTTTCGCACTTTTTTTTATTTAGAGGAGAATAAAACCAAACAAAATAAAACAGAATAGTCAATCAAAACAAAACAGTGAACATGGTACATGACTTTGAAAAAGGATAAAAGGAAATCAATAATGGCTCCCATAATGCCTCTTGTTATCTTCAAAATAACTGCCCATACCACTCATAGTTAATTCTTTCCATTTCCTGAATCAACGCTTGAAATAGTTAAAATAAATCATTACTAGTTGTTACAAAATCAAGCCAACTACAATTTTTAGCCATTTATGCACTTATGGCATTTATGCATTTATGATATTCATTTAAAATTTTACATTTTCTGTGCTGGGTGAGGTGATGCATGCCTGTAATCCCAGCACTCGGGAGGCTGAGGCAGGAGGATCACTTTTAGTTCGATGCCAGCCTGGGCAATATAGTGAACTCAAGGCCAGTAAGATTCTGTCTCAAAAACTTTTTTAGAGAGCTGGGCATGGTGGCACACGCCTTTAATCCCATCACTCAGGAGGCTGAGGTAGGAGGAGCACTGTAAGTTTGAGGCCGGCTTGGGCTACAACGCGAGTGCAAGGCTGGCCTGAGCTATGTAGTGTGACCCTGCCTTAAAAAAACTAGGACTGGGAGTTTGGCTCAATGGATTAAATGCCTAACTGGTAGGTGCAAGGTTGTGAGTTTGATCCCTAGTGCTGCAAAAAAAAAAAAAAAAAAAAAAAATTTTAAATATTTTCTAAATAATCCCATTTACAAACATTTTAGCAGTTTGAAAGTGAAGTCAATAATTCTTGCAAATTCTTTTTTTTTTTTTTTTTTGTGGCACCAGGGATTGAACTCACAACCTCGCGCCTGCCAGGGCAGGTGCTTAAGGCACTGAGCCAAACTCCCGGCCCTGGTTTTTCGAGGCAGGGTCGCATTATGTAGCTCAGGCCGGCTTTGCACTCGCGTTGTAGCCCAAGCTGGACTCGAACTCACAACGCTCCGCCTACCTCAGCCTCCCGAGTGCTGGGATTAAAGGCGTGCACCACCACGCCCGGCTTATTCTTGCAAATTCTAATAGGGAGCAAAATGTCCAGTTGTGAGTATGAAAAGAACATCCTGAACTTTTCAACTCAGGGCACAGCTGTACCAGCAACTTATTAATTCTGGAATTTCCTCACTTTTGCTGCTTATGCAAGATAAAACTTGCATGACATCACTGCAGTTTTTCAGCCACAACTGCTCTTTATTAAGTTTAAGAAATTATTGCTTTGAATACCCCTTTTCTTATGAAAAATACTTTTACCCTCCTCATGCTTTGTTCCGTAGGAAGAAAGGCAATTCACTTTCTATGAAAGGTGGAAAAGTGCCAAGCTTTTGCCAAAAGAAAAGCAAGAGGAGTGCATTCCAAACTTACTGACATAAGCACTTTGCAAATATTTAAAATAAAGTTTTAAAAAGATTGCAATGCTTCTAAAAAGCTAAGCCTCAAGACAAAAAGAAAAAAAGAAGCAAAACTGTGTGAGGTATTCAATGGCTCAACACAAAATGCTATTAGATTTTTTAACGCGTGTATTCCTATTTGCATTCCTTAAATTCGCAGGAGGGGTTGTATTTTAAGACAGGATAAAAACATCACCTGGTTCCTCAACGTAATGTGATTCTAATAGGAGGATTTGGTGCTAGTGAACAAAGAAAGAGGTAAAAGAGCTACTTCCAAGAGTTGATAGTTCAGATCCAAATAAGAATGTGCTTATTATTCTGTATTGTGCAATATTTTGAAACCCATTTCAATAGCAACTTAGGCAATGGAGACATTTCAGGAACTAGGACTGGAAAAAGTCAGAAGGAAAAAAGATTAATTCAAAGTCAGTCCTCATTTTAAAATTGTTAAGAATTAGTATAGAAACTGCTGGCTCACTAGCAAAATATTGTAAATATTATAAATATAAAAAAGAATGAAGTAGGTTGTAAGGAAATATAAAGTATGCCTTAAAGCTAATTGTTTCATTTTATGGTTCCTGAAGCCTTTTCCTTACCCTTTTGAAGCAGATCTATTCTACCGCAGTGGCTTGGTATGAATTTACACAAAAATAGATACTCATTATATTTCCTTTATTATCACTTACAAATAATACATAAAAACAGATATTTTAAAGGTGTTAGCTTGGGAATAAGAAGTTTCCATATTGATCTACCACATTATAATGGTATAATCTCAAGCAATTTGCTCTGTGACAATTTTCTCCAATTATTTGGTTCTTATTTAAGATAGCACAGCACACTTCTCATACCTTATTGTGTTTCATTTTTCTTTATAGCTCTTATTACCCCCTATCAGAGCGTGTCAGGCTGGGGCACAACATGGGAAGCAGATGCCAAGACTGGACTCAGTGTTGCAACGGTTGTACTGGGAGAAATTACGTGAGAGAAAACTGGGTGTGAGTCAAGGAAACCTAGGCGCGCCAGCTGACTTGAGATGGAAGTATATGGAAGTATTCAGCACTGCCACAGAAGAGCAGGAAGAGTCAGCAAGGCTGTTGGGAGTTGGGGGCAGTGAGCCAAAGGCAGAGGAATTTTTTTGTTTCCCAAAAACAAATGGCTTTAGAGTCACAGCCTAAGTCGGTCCTGGGGTGTGGGTGGTCCGGCGAAGGTGGCAATGGCAGCCTGATGCTCTGATGGCGTTGAGCCCAGCAGAAGTGTACCCCATGGCCAATTATGTTGTTGATGGTTTGCAAGGCACAGTACAAGATTAGTAAATATGACATCGTACAATACTGTCTTGAGCCTATTTCTCATTATTGAAATTTTGAATATTTTTAGCAATATCTTCCCAACTTGTCACCCCCCTTGCTACTTTATGCTTCAGTGAATTTGACTTTCCTTTTGGTCTTCTATTTTTATTTGCCAATCTGATAGACTAAAATTATTGCTTCACTGAAGTTCTACAATTTCATTTTTAAATTTCTTTAAGACTAATATTAATAATCACTTCACAATTTTAGAGCCATTTATTTTCCCCTTTCCATTGAAATTAGTGTCCACATAATTTTTGCATTTTTCCTGTGACTTGATATTTTTCTTACTGAAACAATGAAGCTATTATATATTAAGAAAATTATGAATTCAACTTTTTAAAGACTCTACGTATAGGAGATCACTCTGGGTCAGGCATGATGGCTCACCACAATACCACAAAACCAAAAACAAAAACACAGGATCACTTTGCCTTTTTTATTAACTACTGCATCTTTTATACCTGAATATCTGATACACACTAAACAACAAAAATCTGTTAAATAAATGTATCTGAATTATGAGGATGTCTTGATCACTTTCTTGTTTCTGGAACAGTACCCAACACTTAAAACCTGAAGGAGGAGAGGTTTATTTTAGCCCGCCATTTCAGAAGTTTCAGGTCATGGCTGGCAAGTTTAAATACATAACCAGCCTGGTGAAAGAGTCTGTGGCAGAGGAAATCTACTCATATCATGGCAGCAAGAAGCTGAGAGATAAAAAAGGGCCTCAAGAGGGAGATATACCCTTCTAGGTTATGGCTACAGTGACCCAATTCCAATCGGCCATACCTCCTAACAGCATATTTACTTCTGAACTCATCCCTGGACTAATCCACAGACTAGTAAAGCACTCTGTGATCTAATCACCTTCCAGAAGCCCCACCTCTGAACACTTGAGGTCACTGGGGGATAATCTATATTTAAAACGCAATAGGGGACAATATTTGTATTTATCTTTAAAATAATGCAGTATAACACACATTCCCTGATACATGGTAAGCAATGAATAAACGTTAATTATTGTTATTAATAAACAGTATTAAGATCACACATTAAGATTGGGCACTGATTTGGATTTAATGCACATTGAGGCAATGTCTATGCTAATCTTTCTCAACAGAATCGGAAATTAAAGTGATCTATTTTTTAGGATTATTTAATAGTGTTAACCATTCACCAGGCTCAAAATTTTCCTTAAGATAGCTATCTTAGGAACTTTCTAAAATAGATTTATTTCTTCTAAGTATTCACATTTTGTGTGTGCCATTATGATGCCACCCACCAAGGTCAAGCACATAGGGCTGCCTGATTTTGGACTTCTAGCCTCTGAAACTATGAGGTCATATAAACTTCTTTTCTCTTTCAAATACTCAGCATCAGGAATTTTGTTATAAAGACAGAAAACTGACTACTACATAAACTACTATATAAATCATACATGTTCCTAACTGGATGGGAGTAAATTTCTATTCCTTATGAAAAAAGAGTAAACATTGTTCCTTTTAACAAAAACCCCTTGCTCCTTGTCTTTTAGTCTAGAGCTGTGCTATGTTAGGAGGCTTAGAAATCAACTTAGTTGGTTAGAATCAGTGTCTCTTTAAGAGGAGCAAGGCCCTGGCACTGTAGGCCTGGGACTCGCCCAGGCTTGCCTGGCACTCCAGAGGCTCTGAACTCCTTGCAGCCAGACGCAGGGTCCAGGTGGTGCTATACTCCAGGGTACGCTCTGCCTAGCTGCCGGGGTCTGGGAGGTCTCAGCCCCCACCAAGTGAGGAGGCTCCACTAGCACACTCCAGGAGTGCACTCTCACTAGCTGTGCACAGGATCCAGCTCTACCCGGTCCCATGATTCAGTGCAACCCACCAAGGGAACGCCCGGTCAGCCTCGAAGGATACAGAGATACTGAGCCCAGCCCAGCCCAGGACCCCAGAGCTGCTCATCAGGGACTGGCCAGCATAGCTGCAGGGCCTTGGAGAGCTTGGGTTCTGCCCATCAGAGTGGAGGGCACAAGCTCCATTGTTCAGTGGAGTGGCTGGTGTGGTGGGTCCTAGAGGTTGTGGGCCCACCCAGCCAGGAGCAAGGCCCCAGCACTGTAGGCCTGGGACTCACCCAGGCTTGCCTGGCACACCAGAGGCTCTGAACTCCTTGCAGCCAGACTCAGGGTCCGGGTGGCACCACACTCCAGGGTATGCTCCGCCTAGCTGCCTGGGTCCGGAAGGTCTCGGCCCCCATCCAGTAAGGTGGAGGCTTCAGCAGCACACTCCAGGAGTGCGCCCTCACTAGCTGCGCACAGGATCCAGCTCTACCCGGTCTAGCAACTCAGTGCAACCCACCAGGGGATGCCCCGGTCAGCCTCACAGGACACAGAGCCACACAGGTCCCAGAAGACAATGACAAAACGAAAGACCAAGGGGCAGTCTCAATCCCCCAGCCCACCAAGAACAAACCCAAGAGACACTGAAATGGAAGACAGTGGGAGTCACACAACTGAACTTTCTGAAATAATAGCAGATGCACTAAAGAAACAGCTCGATGAAGCTACAGAGAAACTCAAATCAGAAATAATCTCTCAGCTAAAAAATGAAATGAGAATCATTATTAAAGAAATGTTGTGTGTATCTAAAGAAGAGCAAGATAAAAAATAGAAGAACTTAAGAAAATGATCGAAACTTTGAATGAACAATATAAGACACAAAAAGAATGCATGAAACAGATTCAAAGGGAAATGCAGGAAATGAAAAATTCCATGGAAAGTTTGAAAAATCGCTTGAATGAAGCTGAAGATACAATCTCAGATCTTGAAGACAACATGGGAGCTTATGGCCACAAAAGAAAAGATCTCTTAAAAATAGTAAGGAACCAAGAAACAACAATTCAACAGCAACAAGATGATGCCAAGAGAAGTAACATAAGATTAGTAGGCATAAGTGAAGAAGCAGGGGTCAATAGTAATGATCTGTGAAGACTATTCACAGAAATAATAGCAGAAAGCTTTCCAAACATGGGAAGAGAATCTGAAATACAGGTAACTGAGGCATACAGAACCCAAATTAACCATAACCAAAATAAATCTTCACCCAGACATAGAATAATAAGGGTAACAGAAATACAGCACAATAACAAAATACTAAAAGCTGTCAGAGAAAAGAAATAGATCACCATGAAGGAAAGCCTATCAGAATCACAGCAGACTTCTCAACACAAACATTTAAGCTAAGAAGAGCTTGGAGTGAAGTATTTCAAATCCTGAAAGAAAACAACTTTCAAGCCAGATTGATGTACCCTGCAAAACTACCCTTCAAAACTGATGGAGAAATGAGAAACTTTCATGACAAAGAACAACTGAAGAAATTTATGGCCACCAAACCAACACTACAAAGAGTACTGAAAGACACTCTAAAAAGAGACAAAGACAGCTACAATCTAAAGAACAACAACAAAAGGAAACCACTAAGCAGGGCAAATAATTAAACAGAAAATCTAGAAAACCAACAACAGAAAGATATCATGACAGGGATGAGCCAGTACATATCAGTTATATCAATCAATGTAAATGGTCTCAACTCACCAATAAAAAGAAACAGACTAGCAGAGTGGGTTAAGAAACAAAACCCAACAAAATGCTGTGTACAAGAAACACATTTCACTCAAAAGGAAATTCACAGACTGAAAATCAAAGGCTGGAAAACAATACTCTATGCAACAGGAACCCAGAAAAAAGCAGGGATAGCTATTATGTTTGCAAACAATATGAACTTCAAACCGAAAATGATCAAAAGAGATAAAGAAGGTCACTAGATACTTGTTAGGGAAAAACTTCAAGAGGAAGAGATTACAATCATAAATATATTTGCACTGAATATGGGAGTACCCAACTATGTAAGACAATTCTTAATAGACATTAAAAACCAAATAAACAATAATACAGTTATAACAGGGGACCTTAACACCCAGTGTAACAGAGAGACAGATCAACCAAACAAAAAATCAGCAAAGAAATAGCAGAACTGAATCAAACTTGTAAACAAATGGACCTAGTAGATGTGTACTGAGTACTCCACCAATCAACATCAGAATACACATTCTTCTCAGCTGCACATGGGTCATTCTCTAAAATAGATCATATACTGGTCCACAAAATATACTAAAGTAAATGAAAAGGAACTGAAATAATTCCTTGCATATTATCTGACCATAGCGCAGTAAAATTGGAAATGAATGACAAAAAAATCTACAATAACCACATAAACACATGAAAATTAAATAATACTCTCCAAAATAACCAATGGTCACAGAAGAAGTTACAGAAGAAATTAAACAATATCTACAATTGAATGAAAATGCAAATACAAATTACTGGAACCTGTGTGACACAATGAAAGCAGTCCTCAGAGGGAAATTCATAGCACTAAACTCCCACATCAGAAAAATGGAAAGAACACACATAAACAACCTAATGCTGCACCTCAAACTTCTAGAAGAAGAAGAGCAAGTCAAGTCCAAAGCCCAAAGAAGGGAGGAAATTATTAAGAATAGAGCAGAAATTAATGCAATTGAAACTAAGAAAACAATACAAAGAATTAATGAATCAAAGAGTTGGTTCTTTGAAAGAGTAAATAAATTTGATAAACCCCTAGTCAACCTTATCAAAAACAGGAAAGAAAAAACTCAGATTCATGCAATAAGAAATGAAAAGGATAAAATCACTACAGACCCTGTGAAAATACAGAAGATCATCGACACCTACTTCGAAAACCTTCACTCACATAGATTCGATAACACAGAAGAAATGGACAGATTCCTAGAAGCCTATGAACTACCAAAGCTGAATCAAGAAGATGCAAAACTGCTGAATAACCCAGTTTCAGCTAATGAAATTGAAAATGTAATTAAGACCCTACCAACAAAGAAAACCCCGGGCCCTGATGAATTCACTGTTGAATTCTACAAGAAATTTAGGGAAGACTTAATGCTAGCACTCCTCAAACTCTTCAATGAAATGGAAAGGGAAGGAAGTCTCCCTAACTCATTCCTGGAAGCAAGTATTACCCTAATACCAAAATCAGAGAAAGACCCAACCAAAAAAGAAAATTACAGGCCAATCTCCCTCATGAATATAGATGCAAAAATCCTCAATAAAATACTGGCAAATAGAATACAGCAAGTTATCAGAAAGATTATACACCATGATCCAGTGGGATTCATCCCAAGAATGCAGGGATGGGTCAACATATGCAAATCAATAAATGTAATATACCATATCAACAGGGCCAAGGACAAGAACCACATGATCATCTCAATAGATGCAGAAAAAGCTTTTGACAAAATCCAACACGCATTCATGATAAAAACCCTACAGAAAATCGGAATAGACGGTCTCTACCTCAACCTGATAAAAGCCATATATCATAAACCAACAGCCAATAGCTTACTAAATGGAGAAAAACTGAAAACTTTCAACCTAAAGTCAGGAACAAGACAAGGATGTCCATTATCACCAATCCTACTCAATATAGTTCTGGAAATACTAGCCAGAGCAATTAGACAAGAGAAAGAAATAAAGGCAATAAGGAAAGGAAGAAGTGAAATTATCATTATTTGCAGACGATATGATACTCTACCTAGAAGACCCCCAAAAATCCATTAAAAGACTTCTAGAAGTAATAACCAAATTCAGTAATGTTGCTGGATACAAGGTGAACACTCAAAAATCAACAGTATTCCTGTACACAAACAACAAAGTCACAGAGAGAGAAACAAGGGAAACCACACCCTTCACTATAACATCCAAAAAAATGAAATAATTAGGAATCAATCTAACAAAGGAAGTAAATGATCTATGCAGTGAAAATTACATTACTTTGAAGAAGGAAATCAAAGAAGATTTCAGAAAATGGAAAGATATTCCCTGTTCATGGATAGGAAGAACAAACATCATGAAAATGGTCATTCTCCCAAAATTATTATACAGATTTAATGCAATCCCAATCAAAATACCACTTGCCTACCTCAAAGAACTAGAGAAAGGATTCCTGAAATTCATCTGGAACCAGAAAAGACCTGTAATAGCAAAGGCAATTCTGGGCAACAAAGGAAAGGCAGGAGGCATCACAATCCCCGACTTGAAACTATACTACAAAGCTACTGTGATAAAATCAGCATGATACTGGAATAAAAACAGACCTAAAGATCAATGGAATAGATTAGAAGATACAGCCACAACTACAAATACACTCAGCCACCTCATCTTTGACAAAGGGGCCAAACATGAACATTGGAAGAAAGATAGCCTCTTTAACAAATGATGCTGGAAAAACTGGCTTTCTATATGCCATAAACTAAAACTAGATCCATGTCTATCACCACGCACTAAAATAAAGTCAAAATGGATGAAAGATCTGCATATTAAAACAGAGTCACTAAATTTACTAGAAGAGAGACTAGGTAAAAATCTTGATGACATAGTAATAGGCAGAGAGTTCATGAACAAAAATCAAATTGCATGGGAAACACTTCCCAGAATCAACAACTGGGACCTCATCTTACTAAAAAGTTTTTGCATGTCAAAGGAAATCTCCAACAGAGTGAAAAGAAAACCCACGAATTGGGAAAATATCTTAGCCAATTGTCCATCAGACAAAGGACTTCTATCTAAAACATATAAAGAATTAAAAGAAATCAGGCCCCTAAAATTCAAGGGCCCAATCCAAAAATGGGCATCTGAGATGAATACACACTTCTCAGAGAAAGAAATACAAATGGAAAATAAATACATGAAAAAATGTTCAACATCGATGGTCATTCTGGAAATGCAAATTAAAACAACAGTGAGATTCCATCTCACCCTAGAAAGAATGACCAAGATCAAAAAATCAGCCAATAACAAATGCTGGAGGGGCTGTGGGGAAAAAGAAACTCTTCTCCACTATTGCTGGGAGCAACCACTGTGCAACCACTGTGGAAATTAGTGTGGAGATTCCTCAAGAAGCTAGGATTAGAGATCCCATTCAACCCAGTTATCCCACTTCTGGGCATTTTCCCACAAGAATTGAAAACATCATACCACAGTGATATTTGTGCACCCATGTTTACAACAACCCAATTTGTAATAGCCAGATCTTGGAAACAACCCAAGTGCCCATCAATCAAAGACTGGATAAAAAAGATGTGGTATTTTTATACAATGGAGTACTACTCAGCTATTAATAAAGATTGCATTGAGACTTTTATAAGTAAATGGACACGACTTGAGACCATACTCGTAAGTGAGATAAATCAAACCCACATGTGTAAATACCGTATTGTCTCCCTAGTGTAAGAAACTGAAAAAGTATATATGATCTAAAATCTATAATAAATACTATGTAAGGGCAAAAAACTGCTCAAAGAGCAAAAGTAATTGGGAAGGGAAAAGGGGGAAAGAAGGAAGAGAAAAGGAAAAGATATAAATCTGTACATATGTATCTGTAAGATAACTAAAACGAACATACTGCTGAATGTATTAGTTATTGAGAAAGAACAGTTGATACTCATATGATTAGATCAATTTTACATATCTGTATCTGTTAATGTAAACAACCATTTTGAAGATAACAATATGCAATATTGCAACCATTGTGAAATTTCTATCATCCTGCTTTGTAAACCTATAATGTTACTGTTGTGCATTTACTCTAGTCGTTTGTCTCTTTTGCTTTTTGTCCCTTTCTTATGTCTTTTTTTCTTAAAAAAAAAAGAATCAGTGACTTTTTAAGTGAAATAGAACAGAATATTAGAGTATATTATTCATAATCAAAGAATTAGTTTATGAAAGTTTTGATTCAGTTTTAAATATGTTCATGTGTACTAGATTGCAATATAAATTATTCTTACTCTAGATTGCAGTTTAAAATATTGGACAGCTACTGTTCTATTGAATGCTAGTATCTGTTTGAAATTTAAGTGTCAGCACTGTATTTAGCAACTGAAATGGCTTTCTTCTATTACATTAAAACTATTTTAAAATTTAATAAGGAGAGTTCTTCAGAATTAAAAGAACTTGACCCCAGCACCACAAAAAATAAAAAAGAATTTGAGACATTAGCAGAACAAAATTGTCAGAAAGCAATTTAATCAGAAAACTTTGATTTTAAAATATACAGAAAGACTTTAACACATGCACCAAGAATATTACTTGCCACGAGTTAGTTGATGTCTTTCCTCAGCACAATTTCAGGCTGTGTGTGATTGGTTCGTTTGTTTGTTCGTTCATTCAGATGAAACAATGAAAGTCAAGTGCGTGAGCGATAACAATTAGAAATAAAATTCAGCACTAGATACTTACATTGCTTTGAAATATTTTTATCACTATTTCCAAAGATGTTATTAGTTTACTAAAAATTGTTTATTTCCTTTTATTTTCTTTTGATTGTGAAGTGAATTTCAACAAGGAAGTGCAACTTGAAAGCACTAGTGCCTTGGATATTTTTGTCAGCTTTACAAAGAAATTTTTGTCAGCTAAACCCAGGGCAACTTCCCTTGGGTTTAGTATTTCAGTCATATGCTATGAGCTAAAGACACTGTGCTATTTCACTACTGCACTTTTAAAAGAAATACTTTAAAAACAAGTCAGTTTAAAATGGTGTCTGTCTCCCGCTCCATCTTTCTGTGTGTGGGTGTGTGTGTATGTGGGGGGGTGTGAGTTAGTGACTGTGTGTGACAGAGACAGACAGAGATAGTGACAGACAGAGACAGAGATAGAGACAGTGACGGAGACACAGGACGAGAGATAGAAGCTTTGATTTAGGTTGCCAAGGAATGGGAAAATAAGTTTAGTAAATTTCCAAATGCCATGTTTCTTTTTTGTTTGTTTTGTTTTTGCATAAACTCAGACTAGTACCAAAGATGTCACAATTTAGCAAAACAAATTATCCTCTTGTGAAATACTCTTGACCTCTGCCTGTGTTAGCTCCCCTTGTCTTTCAAAGGGATACAAAGGTGCCAAGAAAGTTTATCACCAATATTTGAATACAGAAGAAATTTTACATTTTAATAAACAAAAGAAAATCATCTCTTATGAAAGTTTCTAATATTTCAGGGATATTTTTCTTGCTCCAAACTAGGAATTGGATTTCATCCCTGACTCTACCAGTGTCTAGAATGAACTTGAGTAATTTTACTTTCTAGAGTTCAAATTTTCTTATCTGTATACCAACTGAGGGGCTTTAACAAACTAATCTCTGAGATTTTACAGATATTTTTTCCATCCATGTCTAAGATTCTAAAGATTCATATATGAAAGTTGTAAAACTTGTAAAATATTAAAAGATAAATGATATTTACATATAAAAATTCTAGAATGGCTTTGACAATGGAAACCATCAGAGCTTTTAAACCTTTATTTCTGGATCAATTGGTATAGTACATATTGTTTTTACTAATGTTTACTTATTCTGTGTATTTCCATGGTTACAACCAGATATGATACTAAATTGATATGTTCTTTAAAGTCATTCATATGCTTAATGGGTGTCTCCTATGTGCTAGATAATGTGCTAGGTATATCACTAACATCTAAATATTAACACTTTAGGGTCATTGAGATAGTTAAAACTGTCTGCCTGAAGCATTTACTGATTCATATTTAAGGATTAAGTAACAACTGGAAAAAGGACTTTGCCCTTCAAATCTTAATCATTTAAAACCACATAGTTCAATTCTTTCCATTATGGACTAAGAGATATTAAAAATGGTAAACTGACCGGACACAGTCACGTACCCACTTTTTGAGAGCAAGGAATTTAACACTCTTCCCATCACACCATGTTGCTTCTGGACATAAGCAATTCTATTGTGTATTTCCTTCATACTTTCTCTATGATTACAAAACACTTCCAGAGAAAAATTTACAAAATCATGCAAATAAATGCCCATGAAGGTGGCAACCTACTAATCCTATAAACAACAATTTAGTTAAGGGTAGCTAAGATGGGGATACATAGAGATAAGGAAACTGAGGCTTTGGGAAGTCAATAATGGTTCAAGATTACACAAACGATAAATGGTAAAACCAACATTTGAACTCAGGTCTGTCTATTTCCAAAGCTACATGCTTTCTATATATTTTTAACATAGCCACTGGGGTTAATTAGGCAATACCAATAGCTGAATGTCAGGAATTCAGACTTCTTCAACATTTTCCTTCATAATGTAGTTGAAGATGAAGTTATAAATGATTTTGACAATATAAGATCTTGGAAAAATAGGGAGTCTTATGGTATAGAATAAAACTTAAAGCCTAATAGGATGGACCTGGGCAGGGTGGCACACACCTACAGTCCCACCTACTCGAGTAGCTGAGGCAGTACAAATTCAAGGCCAACCTGGATGATATAACATGATCCTGTCTCAAAAGAAAATAAAAAGGGCTTGAGGTGGAGCTCACTGATAGAGCACCTACCTGGCATCTCCAGGACCAAAAAATACATAAACAAAGGTGGACTACTTAGAGGCAAAAAAGCATTTATTTTCAAAAATGAAAAATGGCATCAAGATTTGGGAAACCTGGCTTCATAACAATTCATAAAAAATAATCAAATAGTTTACACTGGCTAACAAAATGACATATAGCGGTTGTAAAATGTTTGAAAATAATTTCATTGAACTGTCTTGATGGCTAAACTATGGCAGAAAATAATTTAGTCAAAACATAATTAGACTAATTGCAAAAATCTGGTCTTATTTTTGGGTTTCACTTTTTTTGGAAGTTGATAGCAAAATGCATCTTGAATTCAGTAACATGAATGAGGTACTGAGGCAGGACAATAGGGCGCAGTAGCCCAGCTGCACAAGGAGACAGGACCTGTCAATCACAGCCAGGACACATAAGCAGAACAACTTCGGCACCCCTTACCTTATACCAATTGAAGAACGCTATCTCCAATTCTTCTGGAATAGGATCAAGCAGGTTTTCCATAGGATGGTCTAGATCTGACCAGAGTGGGGGTACAAAATATGGCATCCATTGTGGGTGCTGTGAGCCTTTTCACTCTTAGGCCCTGTGTTCTGCAGGGTGTATTTCTTTTTCATGCTTTACCTTGCCCATACTCACTCTGCAGATCACTTCTTCTAGAGCACTTCTCTCTTCGTCTTAGATTTAATACCTTCAATAAATATAAAACCTCCAGGTTTTTCACTTGTGTCCAATTCTTTAAACAAAAGCCTGGAAAGGGGCCCTGGCACCCCCATTCACCATTAACAGTAGGAAGCTTGGTACTGCACTTGCTAGGGAAATGTTGATAAGGCTCTTGTCAGTAAACACAGATAAGAACTTCTGTAATGAAAGAGCCTCCTTAGCTGAAAGTCCACGTCGGGAGAAAGCTTTTTAGATGTTGATAGAAAACAGTTGTACTGTTAACTGATAACTTAAATATCTCATTTTTGTTTTAGAACAGAGTCAAATTGAAATTTAAACTGCAGGTTCATATATATTGCTAGGAGTTATTTTCATTCTTTATGTTCTACTTTTCCTGTAGTTGATTTTTTTCTTATTTAGAATTGAGCACTATTTTATATTATAGGTTAGAATTCACTTTAGTTTGTAAAATAATGTAAAGTATGATAAATGAATGAATCTAATATTCAGTAAGTCTTCAGAAATATTGAGAGAACAGATTACTTTTAGCTTGAAAAACAAAAGATTGTATGTGTGTGTGGCACAGGGGATTGAACCTAGGACTTCAGCACTGAGATGCATCCCCAGCCCTTTTTAATTATCTAGCTTTTTTTTTTTTTTTAATTTTGAGACAGTGTCTCACTAGTTTCATAAATTCCCCCAGACTGGGCTTGAATTTGCAATTCTGCTGTCTTAACTTCCCAGAGTGCTGGAATGAGAGGCATGCAAACCATGCCCACTTGCAAAATATATTTTCAGTGTTAAGTAGTGTCATATGGAAAAGAGAATATACATTTCTGTTGTCACAAAGGAATGAAGTAAGACCAGCAGGTGCAAATTACTTGGAAGTAGATTTTGACTCATTGGTTTTTCACAGCTGAGAAGTCTTCAAAAAGAAATAATGGGTTGTTCCATAAAGCCTCAAGTTTTATATCACTGTTGCTATATTTGAATAGAGACATGAAAGGTATGGTGGTGATGATCTGCAAGTGAATGAGAGGCTGGACCAGATGAAATCTAAAACCTTCTGCATCTTTAAGATTATAATAAAAGACACATTGCAGCAAGATAAACAATATAGGTTCTTATAGCATCATATTATCATTTATGACAAAGTACTGGTAATCATAATGACAGCACTAATGGCCATAATAACAGAGTATAGAGTAGTATGGCTGCTTTTATCTGAGACATTATTAAAAGGCATCATATGTAAGTATTATTTCTCATCCCAATTTTATAGATAGGAAGATTAAAATATGTTAAAGTGAAATAACACACAAGGTTATAAAATTATCTAAGTTAACAACATGCCAGAAAAAAATTAAGGTAACCACTAGTTATACCACTAGCTGGTTTACCATAAAATGTTCAGCCTTCTATAGCAGAGGCTTTGAAGGACTGAGATGTACAGCGGCAAAGTTTCAGCTAATAAGGAGGCAATTAAAATGCTGCAGATATTGAATTTGATCTTTTGTTTAACAAAATATTATGCTGTTTAACTTTGAGGATTCGAGTGACTATGGTACTCAACTCTCAAATTACTCATAAGAGGATAGAAAACCCTCTCTCTTTTTCACCCTTATAACTGCTATATTAAACAGCTTTCTCATGGCCAAGACCAAAATCTGACACCCACAATTTAAAGGAAGAGAGGTTTAACTTGGCTTACACTTTTGGTAAATTAAGTGCATGGTTTGCTGGCTCCAAAACAGGAACATCATGGCAGAAAGATATGGTAGAACAAAGCTAATTGGTTCATAGTGGCTGGGAAGCAGAGCAGAACAGTGTCACAGAGGAACAGGTAAGGGACCAGCAGAGACCCCAAGGCCATGACTCCTGGAGCCATCAAGACACATGGATCTTCCAGGCAGATTCCAAAGCCAATTAAGTTGACACTGCACCTTAACCAACACATCCCCCACCCTTTGTCAATGTCATACCCAAACACATCTCCTTAAACTAATCCCCCCAAAAAGATAACAGCAAAGTCACAATACTACCTAACATAATACAACTACCCTGACTACAACTGGAAATGCAACAACCCCTTCCCTAAAGTCTCGACAGTTTTAGGATTTTTTCAAAAGTCAAAGTCAAAATCTCTTCTGAGACTAAAGGCAAACTCTTACTTGGAAACCATTAAAAAAAAATCAAAAACAAGTTACATATTTCCAATATACAATGGTACAGGGAAAACATTCCTGCCCCAAAAGGGAGGAATAAGGAAATAGGAAAAGAACATGACCAAAGCAAGACTGAAATCAAGTAAGGTAAATATACCTTTTTAATGGCACTCATCTCTTCAGTAGCCACATCTCCTTGGCCTCAACTCTATACACAGTTTCTTCTGAACCAGTATTTAAGTTTTTCAATTTTTTTCTGCTATACTTTTTTGCCCTCAGTTCTTACTACACACCTGAATAAAAGCAAATAGCAGTACCCATATCACAGTTTTTTTTTTTGTTTTTTTTGTTTTTGTTTTTTTGCGGCACCGGGGATTGAACTCACAACCTCGTGCCTGCCAGAGCAGGTGCTTAAGGCACTGAGCCAAACTCCTGGCCCTGGTTTTTTTTTTTTTTTTTTTTTTTTTTTTTTTTTTTTTTTTTTGAGGCAGGGTCGCACTGTGTAGCTCAGGCTGGCCTTGCACTCGCATTGTAGCCCAAGCCGGCCTTGAACTCACAACGCTCCGCCTACCTCAGCCTCCCGAGTGCTGGGATTAACGGCGTGTGCCACCACGCCTGGCCATATCACAGTTTGAATGTTGGGCTGCACTGAAATTTTTTTCCATCACATCAATAAGTCTACCACCCATCATTCTAGCATCCTGGACAATCTCATGACAAGAGGAAAATGTAGACAAATTTCTTGCCACAGTGTAACACACATGGCCTCTAGTCCAAATGTCAGTGGAGGCCTTGTACCCAACTGAAATGTCCTGAGCCTTGCTTTTACTGTTAGCATTCTTATCAGCATTCTGGTCTTCTGACCTCTGACCAGAATCACCATCATGTCCTATTTACAGTATTCTAAACCTTCTTTAGCTAGTGTCTTAGTTACTTTTTCGCTCGTTGCCGAGACAAAATACCTGACGCCCAAAATTAGGGAAGGAAAGGTTTATTCTTACAGTTTCTCGGGAGTTTCAGTCCATTAGTTGGCTCCAAGATAGCGTGGCATGGCGGGCCTGCTGTTCATGGCGGCTGCAAGCTGCAAGCTGCAAGCCGCACTGGCAAGAGAGACAGGATGGAAGCCGGGAAGCGGAAGACCCGCCTTCCCTTATACTGTACATCGGCTCCACCCCTGGACGGGTACAACGGTCACGTCATCAATCCTGGTGCTAGACAACAAACTGATCACAAGCGTCAGACTCAGCCCCATCAAAAGTATATGAGGACTTGGGGGGACATAGCATACCTCATACAGCTAGTATCCTCAACTTTTCCAAATTCCTCCTTCAAACAAGTTCCAAAGGTTTTTAAACTACGTTGAGGTATAATCACAGAATCCATTTCTCTTGTGCCAACTTTCTCATCACTGAGACATAATATCTGACAAAATTTAAATGAGGAGAAGTTTAATTTGGCTTATGTTTCAGGGGCTTCAGTCCACAGTAAGTTGGCTCAAAGGAAGAAATATCATTGCAGAACGATGTTACACAACAAAGGTACTTAGTTCATAGTGTCTAGAAAGCAGAGCGGAGGAACAGTGCCAGAAAAAGGAGAGAAACCAGACAAAAAACTTCAATGTCACACCTCTATGACCTACCCAGATATACCTAGAAGTGTGCTATACCAATCCCTCAGGTAAATCTCAAAGTTAGTCAAGTAACACTCCATCCTAAATGCCACAACTGCCTTGTTTATTTAACCTAGCTACTCCAAATGGCAAGACACATTATAAGTATCTCTGAACTCCCATCTTTAGTTCTTTGCAATCACAGAAGAAACAGGGCTGTTTCTTGAAAGATTCTACATAAAATCTTCTAGAAAAAAATGCTGATTAACCTGAATCACCTACATAACAATCACTCCATCCAAAAAAGGTGAAATATTACACTCAAGATCATACCTTCCCTATGGGTAAGTGGTGTTGATCTTGTGCTGAACCCAAGAAAAGACAAAGCAATGTATGTCCACTATAAATATTTTCTCAGTTGAAGGATCTAAACTAAATATTCATCAGAAACTTGAAAATATATTTTTCAAATAATTTTTTAAGGGAAATAAACTTTAGGTTTTTACCCTTCCAGGAGAACACTTAATCAAAAATATTGTAATTTAGTCATACTTTTAGGTACATTTTTGGCACTAGTCTTTCTTCCTTCTTGCCCAATTTGTATTACTCCATAATTAATTTGGCTGCAAATCACTAAACCAGAAACTACTTGCAGTTTCTATTGTGAAAAGCCAGGAGTCCCATATGAAAGGGTATGCATGAAGTATATTTGGGAACTGACTGTATACCAGGAGCCTGCTAGAGCACATTGCTGGCCATGATGACTTCTTTGTGTGTGTCTTCACTCCGTTCTCTTACTAACTGTATGTATTAATTATATATATGACAGTAAAAGAAAGTGGTATGGTCAAGTTCGTATTCAGTGATCTATTGTAGATACTAATTCAGATGTTGAGCAATACTCTATGTCACTAGGGCAGACTTTACAGATCAAACAATGTACCAGATAGAACGATGATAAACAAAAACACATTCTTC
The DNA here is from genome assembly GCA_004363535.1 of Dasyprocta punctata. Classification (NCBI taxonomy): domain Eukaryota; kingdom Metazoa; phylum Chordata; class Mammalia; order Rodentia; family Dasyproctidae; genus Dasyprocta; species Dasyprocta punctata. The sequence goes on along the minus strand of RJWM01005163.1, from coordinate 36,539 downwards.
ATGGAAGTTTCTTCCTAGATAATGAAAAAGGCAATAAACAAGTAAGCAAATAAATATGACAAATAATTGTAGTTTATAATAAATAATATGAGGTGAATAACCAGGACATTGTGACAGAGGTTAGCAGAATTCTAGGTCAAGGATGGCTTTTCTTAGAAAGAGAAGTTAAAACTGAGTTACAGAGAATGAAGAGAAACCAATCATTTAGAAACACACAAGAGTGCTCTAAACCAGGGTTTCTGGAGGCTGGCACCATTGATATTGGGGCTGCATAATTTCTTGTTGTGGGAGGCGTCTCCTTTGTATGATATTTAGCAACATCCTTACTCCCAACTATGACAGCCAAAAACTGTTTTCAGCCACATCCTACAGCAGATAAACTCATACCCCCTTTTGAATTACTCTTCTAAACATAGGAAATAAACAACCAAAGTACGGAATAGCAGGAGATGCTGTTGAGGTAGTAAAAACAGATCACTCAAGTGTCTGTAGGCCCTGGCAAAAATTTTGGATTTTATCCTGTATAAATGGTAAGTTACAGAACAATTTAAGTTGGGGTGAGACATGTATACGCTTTAATAGACAGCTTTCAGGTAGGTATGGTGGTGCACATCTATAATCTCAGTTACTCCAAAAGCTAGGCAAGAGGATAGCAGATCTGAGACAAGCTTTAGCAATTTAGCAAGATGCTGTCTCAAAAATTCTCTTTGAGGGTGAATAGAGATCTCAGCATCATGTACTGAGACACTCCATCATGTATGACTGAAAAGGACAGAAGAAAAGCAGATTGAGGAGTAGTCAGTGAAGGAGGAGCACCCAATGAGGGGAGGATGTTGCAATAACTGAGGACTTCCTCAAGAAGGAAGTGGTTGATCCTGACTTAGATTTTTCTGGTAGCTCATCGCTGAATCACAGGCTGCTTTCTCTTCTTGCATCACTATAATTTCCTCTATAATCCTTGGGATCTTACTCTAAACTAATCATGCTATTCGAGAACACCGAAAGACTTCCCATTTCAGCACTGCACTGGCCTTGTTCTTTAGTGTCTCTAGGACTTTTCTCACTTAATAGTCACATTTCCTTCTCAGTGCCTTCAAATACATCTGCTAAGAATTTTTGAAGTTGAAGCTCAAAAGTGATCTTCCACAGAGCCCTCTCCAATAATTTTGGCCTGCATAGATGTTTCTATACAGAAAAAAAAATCACTAAAACTGCCAAACTTTTCATTCCATTCACTAAACATCTATTTTTTAAACATTGGTGCCAGGCCCTGGGCTATGCCCTAGAACTATAATAAAAAATACTATGGCTAATACTCTATAGTTTAGTAAGGAATTGGCCTGTTCAATCCTCAATAATGCAGTCAGGAAAAAAGGACTTCATTTAGTATCTAATCCTGAGTCAGTCTTTTGGCTATTATTTCTCTGTACACTTATTTTAGTCTGCCCCACCCAGTTCAGTCATGATTTGCCACACCTTTGGCTGCTGATTAACTCATGAAAGTATTGGATCATAGCTCCTGAGGACAGCATGTTGCTACTCACACCAGTCATCAGTGTTAGGGTGAACACAGGATGCACATTTTCCAAAGCCTGAGTTGAAAACAATCCAAAATAACACTAAGGATACACATGTGCTAGTTGTGGATACACATGTGCTACTGATGTGTACTTCAGGGTGTTCTTTGGTATTCCAAGTCCACTCCCTTTTAGGATCTCTTTGCCAGTATGAGAACCACCACTCCCTTTTTAAATCTATTTGCTTCAGATTCGGCCTTCTTGATTCTTAAACTAGGACCTATTGCAATGTTATTATTTAAAGGTCAGTACTTATGTATACTCAGATCTAGCAGAAACTTTGAAATTATATTTTAAAAAGTATACTGTTAAGATTTAATCAAATTTTTGAGCAGGTTACAATAGAGGGTGTTTTTCTGTAATTCCTAAATGAGGAAAGGTAGTAGTGTAAGTGTTTCTTATCCACAGTATATATTATTCCTCGAGGGTGAATATGGCAGTTACAGAAATAATTATACTACGAAATAACTTTTACAATAGAAATAAGTTCCAAAAAGCTGAAGGACGAACTAAATCTCAGGAAGCTATAAAATGATCCATAGAGTAGATACTCAGTTGAGACCTGAAAGATCTTGGGTGTAACCAGTAATACCATAGAAAAGTGAGTTTAGAATGGCTGGTGCAGAGTGGGGAATAATGGGGCGATGGGGTTAATCATCTCCAGCAAGTCATAAAAGGCCTTGCAGGTAACAGAAAATTTCTGAAAAGTTGTTCATGATAAGATTTTCACATTAGAAAAATTATGAAATAGAATGGAGACTCAACTGAAATAGGAAATAACTGGAGAACATGAAGACACTGCACTAGTCCAAGGAAGATGAGTCAGAACAAATAAGGACCCGAAGGATTGAAACAGTAAAAGTGGAGATTAAACAGAGGGGTAGATTGAGAAATATGCAGGGAAATAAGTCACTAAAACCTGGCATTAGAATAGAGGGGATGATGGAAAAGTAACAAGGATATTCTTGGATTTCTGACTCTTAGCCATTGGGTGCACTATTTAAAATTGGAAATGGAAATGGCCTAGGTTGCAAGTGGGGTGTAGAGAGAAATGGCATTGGGAATAAATTTTGGTTAACATATAAATAAATAAATTTTGCGACATATTTAATGCATCCGTATGGAATCTAAACAAAGATGCTATTGCTTTAAAGGGTCTGATCTGAAGACACATAACTGGGAGTCCTTGGCACAGGCTACTTGACGGGCTAAGTCTTTAATGAGAAAGAGGTTGCTCAAGAGATGTAATGAATTATGCTAACAAAAGAAACGGAGTGCTGGGTAATAGAAAAAACAAAGTGCTTCACAGACATAGTTGTAAAACCAGGAAAAACAAGAGTTGACGGTGTTCTTGTTATTTTAAAAAATGTAGGGTTTTTTCCCTCTCCCTTCCATAAGTCCCTTATATCTTACAGACAGGAACTGTGGTTTCATTTCTTTCGGTGCCTAATTCAACATAGGAAACGTAGTAAATGCTCAATAAATTCTGATTCAGTCCAAGCACGTGTAGTACTTGCATTTGCTTCCAATCGACCTGCAAAGTTTCTTCAACCTAATTCTTCGATAAACTTTTAGCTCATCCTACGAGCTCATTTAAATCTATTTTTGTGATTAGTACCATCTATCTACGCTAGTTTTGGAATGAGTTCCCACACTTTAATTTTGAAAGATCCTGCTAACAATGGCGGTGACAAGTTTATTTTTTATCAGTATTCCTAAAAGACTTTTCTTCAAATTATTGTAAAAACAGCTTAGTCCAAGTCTCAGCCGCCGCTTGTCATTTATACAGTGTTCGAAAGCGCCGGAAAAAACAAGCTGCCACGTTTTTCTGATAATTAACTATTAACCGGGTCAATGTGCTTAAAGCTCTCATTCTGTTACAGGTCAGGAAAACACCGGCTGCAGACGGGACGATCCATTCAAACCGCGGAGAGCTTCAAATGTCCACTGACTCGGAAAGCTCAGGGGACCTGCGTGTCGGAACGCGGCCTGGTGACACCCTGACCTAACCTAACCTTACTCCTTGGTGGATCCGCGTTGCCGAGCTTAGGAAGTACGAACAGAAGGCCAAGAGCGCCAGACAGTCCAGAGCCACACTACCCGGCAAAAGCATACCCTCGCTTAGCGCTCCGGCTTCAGGCAGAATGAGATTCAAGCTCCTGCTCTCGCGGGATCTCGCTTCTCACCGAACCCCCGCGGGAATACACATGTGCAGGTCGGGAAAACCGGGAATTCGCGTGCGGGGGCGGGGCTAGCGCGGAGAGCGCGGGGCGGGGCCAGACGGGGGGCGGGGGAATGGGGCGGGCCCCGGGACCTGTTGATCACAGGTGTCAGTGCCCCCACTGGCTCCTGAGAGTTGGATGTGTGCGCATGCTCGGCGCGCGAGGTCGGCTCTGGGCGCGGAGACCCGCCGCCTCTGCTCCAGTTCCCGGTGAGCCTCGGCGGTGGCAGTGTTTGTGTGTCAGTCCGGTGTAGGCGTGAGGCGGAGCTGGGCCAGCGCGAGACAGCTCTGTGGGAGTAGAAGGCCCGCATTTCTCTACCTGGATCGTACGCTCCTGGCATTGGGAGAGGACAACTCACGGTAGGTCCCCGAAACTAGGATCGGGATGGAGATCCGAGGACCTGCGACCCTCCCGGGCCCGACCCTCGGCTCCCCTCGGCTCCCCTCGACTCCCCTCCGGGCGCCTCCACGCTCCGGCGCCCCGGAACCCGCGGTCCGGCCCTGAGGCGCTGCCTCTGCCGGGACGGGGCGCCCGGCGGAGGGCGCAGTGCGCGGGGGTCGCGGTGTTGCTCCGGGTTGAGGGCGGAGAGGGGTAGAAGCTGCTGTCCGGCTGCCCCCGCCCGGGCACCGGGCTTGCGGGTCGGGCTTCCCGTGCGCCTGCCGCCACTTTCCCAGCCGCACAGCCTCTCCCGAGCGCGCAGCTCCTGACAGGACCCAGAATGGTTTTGTTCTCTCCTCGGTGAGGGTAGTGGACTGGCTTTGTGAGAATTCGAGAGTGGATCGTTTTTCCGAGGTAGTAGAGGCAGAAAGTTAATGTTTAGCTTCCAAACCAGGGCTTACGGGGCGTTTGCCAGCTGCTTTTAGAAGGCGTTGGGGAACAGGAAGTGCCTGTACAGGTGCGACTGGGAGGGTTTCTCAGAGCCTGCAATCTGAGCTGTGCTGAGGTTTTGTTATCCCGCTACAAGGTTTTCTTTCTTTATCAATGCGGAGTCTGATTAAGGCTCGCAAAAATGTACCGCAAGGCGTTATCTGTTAGGCAACAAAGTTTTCCAAATGTTTTCTCACCCAAGGTTATTTTGGGGGGTAGGTTTAACTGTACATTTGGAAAGTTTCTTGTAACTAAGATCTCATTCACTTTTAGTTCTTTTTTTTTAAAGAGAAGTCTTGCTAATTTTCAGTCCTGCAAAGGAGTAGCAAGTCCTAACACAAAATTCTGATACAAATAAACTTTGGATTAAATTGATACTTACTCGTTAGTTTTATTTTTCTGTGTTCCATGGTGGTCTAGGAGGCGAAGATCCTTCATCCTGCTAAACAAAAATTTTAAAAGAACAAAGTGAACAAAACTTATTCTGTGAAAGTAATATATGATCGGTTGTTATCACAAGAATTCCAAATAGACAGATGTACTGTGGAAAGGAATTCCAGTCTGAAACACAAGGTTTTTGTTTTACATTTTAAGGGTTTTACAGTGAGCTCCTTTGGACGATTTGTCTAGGTTTATGATTGCTGGTCATAAACTATGAATGTGATTTATTTAAAGTTGTTTAGAAATGAGACTAACGGGTAGTTGTGTATTTTTTTCTTGAAATGTAAAAAAATAAGAGACCGAGAACAGGCCTTTCCCTTTTCCTATGAATTTTTAAATATTTGTAAAATTGTAGTTTGTATACAACACACGGAACATGACACAGTGATCAGTTCATTAGTATTATTTTTTCTAAAAGATGCAGAAGTTACTTTTTCAAAAGATAGCTGTTGTATTGGTATGATACACTTTTCCACCTGCTTTATTCTTTTCCTTAAGAAAAGTGAGAATATCCTTGTGACTTAAGTATGCAGTATGATTCACGATCTTTTATATTGTTTAGTGTCCAGTGTTTATTATACTGTGTAGTGTCAAGAAATACAATTTTAATACCATATGGCATAGAATTTTGTTATATTAAGACAAGATAAAACATGAAACTGTTTATCTATTTTGAGGTGGTATACACCTTTAGCAGTCAAAATGAGAGTGACTTTTCCTTCTGTAGCTTTTTGGAGCTTACCTTCTGGGCTAGAAGAAACATTATCCTAAAATTTTCCAAAAATGTATTTGAGCTTTCTAAAGTGGTAGGTTAGACTCTCCTGCAAAGACATTTTGTTACTAAAATACTTAGAAGATTTTGTTATTTGACAGCTTTAACTGTAAGGAGTTTCTTAATTTTAGATCCTAAAGACAACCTACAGAAAGTTAGCTTATTTTGAACACTGTGCTAGATATGAAGCTCTCCTTTGTGAGCCCTTATTTTAAGGAAGTATACTAATTTGTCTAATCTTTAAAAAGCTAGGTAGGGATTGGTGGTGATACAAATATAGCATTATTGTATTATTGCATGATGATGAAATTGAGAAAATTTTGTTTTACAGTGTATGCATATAATAGGAACAAGAAATAAATGCAGCTTTCTTTGCCACAAAGTCCTCGAAGGTTAAACTTTAAATAACTTTGTATAATATCCTAATCTTGGCAAGTTATAATTCTTTTATTAATAAGATTACAATAAATACTGCATATATAGAATATTTAGGCAAAAATGTTTGTACTGTGCTTTTCCAAGTTAATTTATATCCTTTTACCAGTTCTTAAAGTGAAGGTCTATGATTAGAAATGTGATCTTTGGTGATAATTCGCTTTTAATATAATTGGTATTCTGTGTGATATTATGATTTTTCTTCTTCATTAACTTTATGCATTTAGAAACATAATTAAGAAGAGGCTTTATTAGGTCACCAAAAGTGTCCACACATACACACACACACACAAATCTTCAAATCATTTTATCTGGTTAAAGAATTTTTGTTTTACATAGGGCTTCAGAAACATCGTTTTGTCTATTCATATTTGTAATTCAGCATAAAATAAAAATTTATGTAGCATAAATCTTATTTCACTCTTAGCTGTTTTAATTTAAAAAGTTAGTTATATGAGGTGTTGTGGTATTTCATAAATACTTTGAGGATAGTTATATATATATATATTTTTTTTGTTTGTTTGTTTGTTTGTTTCTGGGGATCAAACTCACGACCCTGTGCTTGCCAGAGGATAATTATATAAATCTTCTGTTTTACATATAGTGACCAGCAAAAGAAGATATTTGAAGAAATACTGTTCTAGAAGTTTTTCCCTTACATTTTGTGCTTTTCTAAGCTAGCAGATTTGTGTAGTAAACACTTATTGACCTGCGATTGTATCCTAGGCACTACTGATTCAGACTTTAGTAAGACCATGATCAAGTAGTCATAAGAAACAGTTCTTCCTCTTCTAAGCCTCAACACTGGCTATTCTTACCTGCCCCCAACTACATTGAGTTTACAAAGGTGAAAGTGTTTTTTTTTTTTTTTTTTACTTGCCTTTGCAAGATTCTATTTCCCTTTTCTTCCCATTCCCCTTTGAATTTTTCAATTACTCATGCCACACCTTAAAGTATATTCTGATCTAGTGGAGGACAGTACTTACTTCATACTTGTGTTATCACTTTACTTTGTGCATTCCTTTGTTAGAGAATTATACAGTACTATGTTTATCTTATACAGTACTATGTTTATCTTATCCAGTACTGTGTTGCTGTAAAGACAGAATACCTCAGGGAATCTGATAATGATATGTGGATTGTCATTTTAAGAGCTGTGAGATGAATACTGGACAGATGGACAAGGGGCAGCAGACCAGAGGAAGAGCATTCTCAAAGACCAGAGGCATGAGCAATATCAAGGAGCATTTTGGGTGCCCTCATTTTTTATGGTTAGATGTATCATTATGTTATTATATTAATTAAAATTGTCGTTAAGGAAGTTCATAGCTATTTTTCTGAAAAGTTGTGCATTGGTTAAATTTTTCTACATAGAATCTCTTTGCTTATGTCGCTATTCAGAGTTTTTTTCTCTTTCTGATGTATCTGTGTGTTACATTTTAACCCAACATCTCTTCCTCTTGCCTAATTCAAAAATTTTGTAAAGCAATGAATGTTTAAAATAATAAATACAGTACTATGGTGAACCCACTTAAAAAGTGAAGATATCCTAAATATTCATTTTGTAAATAAAATTTTTTCATATGTTTTCATACAAGTAAGATAGCTTCATAAACAAAATTGCTTCTCATCTACTGAGAACAACTTCCAGGTTTTAAAATTAAGAAAGTGACACTTCATTGTAAAATTTATCTGATCTCATTAATTTGGATCAAAACTGTAGTCAAGTTACTCTTTAAGAAAATAGAGAAAGATAGCAAAATGAGATGTAATATAACTTACTTTTTCATATTTTTGTTATTTTGTTAAAATTATATTATAAAATTATATGTAATGTTATGTTCTACATCAGAAATAGTGTCATAATTGGCCTGCATTTGTTTTGGGTATGTATTTTGGGTATTTTATACATAGTTTATGATTCTCCAAATAATCCTGTCAACCTTCATTTTATAGATTAGCATTGTAGATGATGACAAGGATATGCTTTTAATAACTGAATGATTAAGCAGTGTGTTCTATTGCTGGCAACTTTATCAGAGGAACATAAATAGTTATGGGAATCATGAAGTTCAGAACATGGATTCTATTGTTTTCAATAATCCACCTGACCATTCTTTGCTCATCAGCTCCTTTGTGCTTTGGCTTCTTCTAAACTCCCCATCCTGAACAGTAAACTCTTGTCCCTTTCTGATGGTCATTCCACACTTAGGGGAGGATAGGTTGTTGGAGTCACACAACATTTTCCTCCTGTATATGCTGCTGAATGGGCATGATAAAACACTACTTACTGTCTTCTCACTATAATACAGACTCTGGCCTAGTCAACGGAAGGTGGAAAATTGTCCTGTATCTGCAGTGCCTTAGGTCATCTTTGTTAGGATCACTGTTTTTCAGAGGGTTTGTTTGAAATTTTGTCTTATTTTCTGAGCTGCATTCAATAATTATTTCATGATTACTTTGTGTTGTATACTGTTCTAGATACTTGGGATTCACTTTACTTTCTATGAGGATTGAGGAGAGACAATAAACAAGAAACACAGTCAGTCAGTTATGTATTAGACGGTCAAGAGTGCCAAGGAGAAAAGAAAAAGTAGAGCAAGGTAAAGGAAATTGGAAATGTGAGTTGGAGATTATGGTAGTTTGCAATTTTAAGTAAGTGTAGGCTGCTTTTTAGACGCTCACCTCTTTCTTTCTTTCTTTCTTTCTTTCTTTTCTTTTCTTTTCTTTTCTTTCTTTCACAAAGTAATCATAAGGGGAGGAAGGCAAGGCCATGTGTGTATCATGGTAAATACATTCCAGACAGGAATAACCATTGCAAAGGCTGTAATGATCAAGAGCTTGCGTGGTGTGTGTTCCGGAATGACCAGGAAGCGGTTTGGGGGAAGTATGCCTGGAATGGAGAAAGCAGAAAGTCACATAGAGGTGAGGTCAGGGAGGTGAGGGTGGTAGGCAGACAGTGTAGGACCAATATTTTCTGAAGGTTTATGATGCCCTAGAATTCAAGCAAATTTTTTAAAATATATTTTAAAGAGAAAACAAAAAAATCAAAAAACAAAAAACAACAAAACATTGATACCTAATCCCCACTGCAACAGTATTAAGAGGCAGGGCTTTGAGAGTGATTCTGTCTCAAAGGCAAAGTCCTTGTGACTAATACCAGTGCCCTTGTAAAAGAGGCTGCAGGGAGCTTGTTCTCTAATGCCACAACAGGTTGCTGTGAGACGGTGCTGTCTTTGCAGCAGTGTCTGAGCCTTCACCAGGTACCTTTATCTTGGATTTTCTGCCCTCCAGAACAGTGAACTATACATTTCTATATAAATTATGTAAGATATTTGGTTATAGCAGCCTGAGTAGGTTAAGTCAAGAGTCTTGCAGGTCTTTGTAAATACACTTTGGTTCTTAATCTGGTAGTGATAAAGACCCATAGCAAGGTTTTGAGCAGAGGAATGAGATGATTTAATTTTGGGAGGATTTCCTGGGCTCTACTTAATGGTAGACTGTAAGCTGCCAGGCAAGAGTAAAAGCCAAGAGAAAATAAGGTGGTAATCTACCAGCCCAAATAAGATGTAATGCCTAACACCAGAGTTGTAGCCGTGAGGGTGAAGAGGTTAGATTCTGACTGAGATAGGAGAGAAAGAGGTATTGAAGGTAAAACCCACATGTTTGTTCTAAGCACCTGGAAAGATGAAGTTGCCATCAGCTAAGATGGGAAGAAGGTGTAGGCAAAGCAGAGTTCACTGTGGGCTTTGTCATGGCAGGGAAATGTTAGGTTATTCCTGCTTTGAAGTCGTTTTCTTTGGAGATCATATCTTTAACTTTTTTTGGCTTCTTCTATTCTTGCCAAAATCTACTCTTCTCATTTTTACTATTTGCATAACATTAATTATTCTTTAAAAGAAATGAAACACTTCCAAACTGGTTAGCTTGTATGCACGCATGTATAGAAAAATCTCCTTACTGAAATCCATGCCCAATTACATAGAAAGAAGCAGTGTAAAATTTGCAGATGGCTCTGAAAGAAATTGTTTAACTGGTAGATCAGAGAGACGGTCTAGAAGCTAACCTCACAAAAGTGTGGGCTTAAACAGCCTCTCTCCAAGCTTCAGTCATTCCCATACCATCTGCTTCTCGGAAGTGACCCTGTTTCTGAGAATATTTTTAAGGCTCTGTGTTCTACTCAGAACCAGAAAGTTGGAGAGAAGTACAAAAATGTCTCCAGCTTTGTGTTTTATAATAACCAACCTACAATAATTCAAAATATCAGAACAGACCTCTTTGTGGCCAAGCTATGGCATGGGATCCAAGGAACACACACACACACACACACACACACACACACACGCAGGTTTGCCATAAATCATTTGCGGAGAGTCCTTTGTCTTAGTGCACATGCTACATTCTGGATTCATGTGTGCTCTGTCTCTCTAGTTAGTTACCAGTGGGAAATGGTAGAAGCAACACAAAATACAGTGCAGATATTTATTGGACACAGAGAATTAGAGGAAAAAAATTTTAAAACAGTGAAAATTACTTAAAATGTAGTGTTTCTGTTAGAAGTGGTACAGTAGTTTTTTTTTGTTTTTTGTTTTTTGTCTTTTTGAAACAGGGTCTCACTATGCAGTTCAGGCTGGCCTTGAGCTCACTTTGTAGCCCAGGCTGGTCTCAAACTTGCAACAATTCTCCTGCCTCAGCCTCCGAAGTGCTGGGATTACAGGCATGTACCACCATGCCCGGCTTATAGTAGTTTTCTTTATTATTGTACTTTTTGTCTTTGTTTTATAAGTTTTCTAGTACAGTATTTTCCAGTTCCTCAACTTGCAGAGTAACAGTGCTTTTGTATATCAGAGTATTTTTACCTATACCTCCCTTACTATAAATCATTTAGCTTTATCAAAATGAAGATACTTCTGTGATAAAAGATTTTTTTTGGTATTACTTTAACCTACTATATATCTAAAAAAGACCTTAGGTACTTCTGCTAATAGGATGCACAATGGTAGCATATCAATGATAACTTTTGTGACAAAAGTTTCTTACACAATAAATCACAACCCATAAAATTTTTTAAATGACAATGCCATGTAGTACACCATATCGACCAGACTGATTTCATCAAAATTAAATCTTTTTCCTCAAAATTAGAGAACTATTAAAAGTCAGTAAGATATACAGCCAGTGAAATAATGATTAGAAAATTTGAACACGTATTTCTCTGAAAAATATATATGAATGACACATAAACATGTGCATAGCTGCTCAGCATGAATAGTTATTATGGAAATGTACATTACAACCTTAATGTGATACTGCTGCATACTTACCAGAATAACTTCAGTTACAAAGATTAACAGTAACAATTGTGTGACGAGGTAGAGTAGATGTAACTCTCACATATAGGTAGTAGGAATTAAGAATTGTATAGTATGGGAAATTTTGGAAGAGACTTTGCAGTTTCATATAAAATCAGTTGTACAACAAACTCTACAACCCTGCAATCCCACTCAGTGTTTACCTAAAAGGAATGAAAACAGAGAGACTTGTATTTGAATGTTCATAGTTATTTTATTTATAATAATCCCTGACTAGAAACAACTGAAATGCTTCTCCTAGTAAATGAATAAATTTTAATATATCCACCCCAAAGACTATTATTCAGTAGTAAAAAGGAACAGCTACTGATTTATGCAGTAAATTGGTGAAACTGATAAATATTATCCCAACTATGCTTAAAAGATTGTATGATTTTATTTGTTTGGAAAAAATTGAAATGGGAGAGAAAGCAGATAGATGTGTGCTGGGAGCCGAATGTATTAGTTTTCTGTTACTGTGTACAAACTGCCACAAATTTCATGGTTTAGAGTAATAACCTCTTGTCAGTGCACAGGTTTAGTAGGTCAGAAGTCCAGACGAGCTCCTCTGGGTCTCACCAGACTGAGGTCAAAATGTCAATTGTGTTAGCTTCTTATCTGTGTGGAGGCCCAAGGGAAGGATCTACTTCCGTACTTAACTTGTATTTTGGGCACATTCATCTCCTTATAGGACCAGGTCTTATTTCTGTGCTTGCTCTCAAGCAGTATCTGTTCACTTGTCCTGAAGGCCTTCCTCATTCTTTCTCAGGTGACCCTGTCGGTTTTCAGAGTGTCAGTGGCACATGGAGTTCTTCTTATCATCCTTCAAGAAAGCCCCCAACTTTTTCCTGCCACTAGCCAGAGAAAGCAGTCTGCTCTTAAGGGCTCTCATGATTAGATTAGGCTCAACCCAATAATCTCCAAATCTTAAGGTCAGCTGTGCCATATAACATACCATACTGCTGTCTTGTCGTATTTACAGGCCCCAGGGAGTAGTGTATGTAATCTGGGGCAGGGATGCATGCATTGTGGAATTCTACCTACACATGGGGAGGGTATTGCTGTGAAGAGGCAGGAGAATGCTTTTCAAGGTGGTGGAGGTAGTTGGTTGTAGGAATGATTGACTGTCAAAATTCATTAACCTGTACACCGGAGGGATAAAATTTATTAGATGTGCGTTACACCTTAGAAAAGCTTCCTAGATACAAAAATACTGACTGACTTGGAAATTAAATTGGTACTAGTGACTTCTAAATTGTTTAATTTTTGTCTTATTGACTAATAAATAGACAAAAATGTAAGCAAAATAGAAGCAAATCTGAAACTAAAAGGAAAACAACAACTGTGTGTATGAAATTTATTTTAATGCAGTGGAGGAAGGAGTTAATTACTAGCTGTGCCTCTATGTCTGCTTTTCTTGTTGCCAAAGAGATATTTTACCTGGAAATCAAAACTGAGTGGTCTCAACAACTTCCACCCTAGACTTCTGTCACATACAGCAGCATTTGTGCATAACATAGATGATTATGGCATATCTTTTTATTGTGCTATTTTGTGAAATAAGGGCTAAAGAAATATTTTTGTCCTTTGGGCTCCAGTATAATAATTTTTACTATAAAACTGGTATTCCTGATTTCTTTCAACTCACAGCTTACCTCACTTGCATCTTTGCTCTTTTTCATCTATTACATTTTTTTTTTTTAATGATGCTTGGGATTGAACCCAGAGACTTCACACCAAGCTACATCTCCACCCCTTTGAAAAATTCTAAATTCTAAGACAGAAGGTTGCTACGTTGCCTAGCCTGAGTTTGAGCTTGTGGTCCTCCTTCCACAGGCTCCACATTTGGCTGGCTTATTATGTTTTTATATGTTCACAACATACAAATCCACTATGTTCACACTGCCAAAATTAATTTGTTTATCTAAATGTTTACTAGACCTGTCCCCCTGAGGTTTTGTAGAAATGGATTCATTTTGTCTGGAATGGAACTGAGTGTTTTCTCTGAAACCAGCTTATTCTCCTGTATATGCTATCTGCATTGGTGCCACCATTCTTCTTCCAGTAGGGAACCTAGGAAAGTTTCCTGGCAACTTTTTTCTCCACTTCATAGATTTTGCTGACTTCTGAAAGTTGTGTAATGTTCATCCTTTGTTCCTACTGCTTCTGCCCTCATCCAGAACCATGTCTTCTCTCACCTTCTTTCACCAGCCTCCTGATGATTTGCCTCTTTTAAGTGTATATACATCTATCTCAAATAATCTTACTCACTGCCATAGTCTATTTAAAGCACAACTCTGATTGTAATCCCCCTGCTTATAAGCAACACAAACTTCACCACCTCTGAGGTAAACAGTAAATATCACGAGTGACCTGCAAAACCAGCCATAATGGCTCCTGTTCTTTTCCAACTTGTACTTTATAGTACATGGTTTCTTTTTTCTCACTTGCTTCCTAAACATTTGAGCCTCCCTACACAAACATGAGAGCTTCACTCATTTTTCATTATATAAGATGTGACCACTTCCAAAAAAGGCTATTTCTGCTTCCATGCTTGATCATATGCTATTATATACGTGACTCTGACTTTACATGTTTGCATATTCTGTCCTTTTTTTCTTTATACTCAACAGCCTGTGATTGAGTTAATCAGAATCATCGCGTTATGAATCATTGTTTTCAGCCTCCATAGAGCTACCTCCTCCCCTTACTTCTTGGTCTGTCCTCCACTAGGCACATACTAGTGTATATTTCATACAACTCCTTCTGATTCACTATTCATGTTTGTATTTACAAACTCTTTGAACTACTTAGTGTTGAGTATGTGTTACAATTTATAAAAAAGATATTATGTTATAAATATCATTTCCTTTTTATTTAGCATTTATATTTCTGTGTGTAAAAGTAGTCTAGTATTTCTGACACTTCCCAGTCCAGTCTTTTCTGTGCTTCATATTCTGCTTAGTGTACTAGAACCCTGTATCTAGGTAGACAGTTCTTTGTGACCTAAGAAAATGGGTATCACTTCCTCATGGGCCTGGAAGAGAAGTCCTTTGCTGACAGACAGAATTCTAGCTTTTATACATATTCCTAATTGTGTAGAGTACTAGCACTCAGTAAGTCTGATCAGGAGATTTCACTGCAGAAAGACTACCTTAATTTACTGTTCCAATATTATGTGGGAAAATGTTGTCATTTTCCCACATAACAGCCTCACAATAATACTGTAATTATTGCAGGTTTGTTGGATAGAAAAGTGCTGCTCCATTTTTACTTGAAATTTTCTGAGATTGAGATAGGTATTTTTTAGCCACTTACTTTTCTCCGTTGCATTGTCAGTCTGCAGCATGACCATTTTTCAGTTTTACTTTGTTTTCTTGTTCTGTAGAAGTTCCTCGTGTATTTTATATTAGTCATTCTCTGCTGGTTAAAGTTATTGTAGCAAACCCGCCCCTCCCCCATAAAAAGGAGGTTTGCTTTCATGCTTGTTTTTATAGTCCTTTCAATTAGACTGGTCTGCATTCCATCTCTGGCTTTCCTTTATATTGAGAACTTCAAATTTCCTTTTTGTTGTATTTTAGCAGTTTTTTAAATAAGCTTTAATGTGTATTGTTTTGTCATTGAGTTCTGTATATTTAATAACTTCCCTTATTTTTTCTATTTAATTGAAGTGTTAGTTTTGTCTTTGCTTTTAATTGATCATATAGATGATGCTATATGATACTGTTTGATACTGAGTTTACTGAGGTTTCTTTTTGTATTAATTTGATTTTTGCATTTGTTCTAGGGATGCTCTGAAATAATATATACTCTTTGGTATACTATCTTTTTTAGTGTAACTTCATAACCTTATGTTGTTTTATACCTTAATACTCACTTTTAATCAATTTAACTCAGCTTAAAATTGCTACATTAAGTTTCTTTGGGTATATATTTCTTGGTATATCTTTCTGTTTTATTTCTACAGAGAAGAGGTCTATGTTATATTTCTACTTTAAGTATTACATAAATGTGACGCATGCATATTTTAGTTGATTTTGCGTGTGTGTGTGTGTGTGCGCGTGTGCGTGTGTGCAGGCTTTTCCCTTTTACTTTCTAACTATACTGTCCAACCTCATTTCAGATACATGTGTAGTTGCTAAGGGAATCATAAAAGCATATGTTTTCAAGCATACATTGTTTTACTAAAACAGGGTCATACTAAGTTTCTACGTATTACCTTGGTACACAAAACACTTTTGTGTTTTCCTCTAATTTTGTTGAGTGTTCTCTTTTTCTTGCTCTGTCTCTGTGTCTCTGCGTCTCCATGTCCCTCTGTCTCTCTACCTGTCCCTACCTCTCTCTACCTGTCCCCACCCCCACCCAGTGTAAACTCTAGTGCTACCCTGACAGGCCTCCAGATGATTTAGGTCATGGGCACTTTCCACCAGATACTTTTTGTCCTGTATGCAACCTCAGCCTTGCTGTCCAAGACTTGTGACCAGGTGACCAGGTGTCCCTCCCGCTAGAAATGTGTTTAACCTGACAGACACCTTATGGCTCCTCTGACCCATGTCCAGTTTATCCCTGCTTTGGTGACTGTTCTCTGTGAGGCCCCTAACAGAGAGGAAAGTCAAATTTGGGTGTGTTGGACAGGTGAGATACAGTGGCGGCAAGTCACCAGAACACATCAGGTGACAGGTGCGGTTTATTACAGACCCACAGAGAAGAGGTCAGCATGCCTCAGGGTGCCTCCCAGGACATGCACACTCAGTCAGTGGGTGGGGAACCCAAGAGAAAGCACGGGACCTGAGGATCTAAGCCTTTACTGAGGCCCCGGGTGTTAACCAAGGAGGGTTTTTCACAGCGTTCTAACTGATGAGTTGAGAGCAGTCTGGTACAAGTTCCATGGAGTCATGCTGTGACTGAGAGGTGGCCACTGTGCCGTGCCTGCCCAGCCCACTTAGAGTGTGGGAGTCAGGAAGGCAGGCAAGTTGTTATAACTGCTACCAGCCTCAAGGAAGGAGGTGGTCACTAGGAAGCATTTGTATACGATAGATATCTGGATTGACCTCACTGAGGAATGAGGAGGAGGCCTCAGGAACTGGAAGCCTGCCTTTGATATGAGAAAATTCACCTTACATGGAAAATGGATGCAGAGGCAACATGCAATTACAGAATCTTATGACAAACCCTCTTTATGCAGATATGTCCATACCAATGGACATTCACTTTGTTTGCTTTATTATTCTGCTACTACCTAATTATATCTCAGTAAAATACTGTTTTTATTTTGGGAGGATAAATTTTTATCTTTGCATTTCTAGGGTTGAAGTATGTTTATGTTTTTAATTTTAGTAATAGTTGCTAAATTGACAGATTGCCAGAGAATATAATAGTATAATTACTTCTGTGCATTAATCAGCAGTAGAAGAAATAAACTTTTTTCCTTTTATTGGCACCAACAGTGCTACTTCCAAACTTTTGCCAGTCTGGTGGAAACAAAATAACTCAAACTACTCTGCCTCTGGGTTGGAGAGGCCTCCCACACACCAGGTTTGTTGGTCATTCTCCAGGAAGATTCAAGACTCAATGTATAGTTGTACTCATTGTGATTCATTGCACTTCAGTGCACTTCAGGGTCTAAAGCAAAATCAGCAGTCTTAAAATGAACTGCCAGTAGTCTTTTGCTAGTGGAATCACATTTAGACACACTAAAACCTCCAGCAATGAATTGTTGTGATGTGTGTGAAATGTCCTCCTCTGAAAACTTGTTAGTGACTCAGTGTCCAGCATTTCCACTGGGGGAGTGGTCATGCAGGCATTCCAAAATTCTAGACCTCCTGAAGGAAAGAGATGTTCAGGAGAAATCATACTATTTACATAGTGTAGGTACAATGACACACTATCAGTTAGGGTTGTCAAATCCTTCCAAAATTTTAAGTTCTCAAAGGTCAATCTTAGGAGCAGGCTGTTCTAAGGATAGCAAAGTCAGGCCTGCTCTTTTTTTAATAAACCTCTTAATTGAAATATAATTTACCATATGGTTCACCCTTTTAAAATGTACAATGCAGTGGTTTTCAATATTTTCACAGAATTCATTACCGTAATTTTAGAACATCTTCATGACCTCTAAAACCTCATAACCTTTAGCTGTTACTTCCCTTACAGCCCTGCAGCCCCGCTTACTTCTGCAGTCCTTAATAACCATTAATGTACTATCTGGATTTCCTGGTTGTAGGTATTTTATATGGTGGATAATATAGTACATGGTCTTTTGTGATTGACTTCTTTCACTTAGCATAAAGTTTTCACTACTTATCCATGTTGTAGCATATGTCAGTACTTCTTTCATCTTTATAGATAAATATTCCTCTGCATCTGTGTTACATTGTATTTCTCTCTTCATCATCCATGAGTTAATGGACATTTGGGTTGTTTCTACCTTTTGGCTATTACGAATAATGCTGTGTTAGCTTTTTTCCCCACAGTCTCCCAAATATAATATAGAATAATTTTTATATTGAGAATTCTATGTATAAGATTATATATATTATATAGAATTCTATATATATATAATAATTTCTGTATTACATAGGAATAAATATAGAATCACATTTGCATTCCTAGAATAGACTCTACTTGTCATTACTTTTTAAATAGTGCATTGTTTTCTTGATGTATTGGTAGATTTTATTTGCTAGTGTTTTATATTTTTTTTGCATCTATAATGTGTCCCATTGGTCTGTGGTTTATGTGTTTTGATATTAAGGTTATGTTAGCTCCCTGAACTGATTTAGGGTTACTGTGTGTTTTATTTTCACTGTGGCCTTTAACACTGAAATTAACAGTTCTTTAAATTTTAGATAAAAATTTAACTTTGAATATGCTCCAGATGTTATTTTCAGTAGGAGAACATCTATCTCTGCCATTTTATCCTCATCTAATCAGTTTTTGGAGGTTCTATACTTTTTTCTTGGGTTATTGTTAGTAATTTGTATTTTGCTAGGAAGTTAGTGATTCCTTTAGATTTTCAAAGTTATTTCTATAAGACTTAAGTGGTATACTTTTCCAGTTTTTGGCTGCTGGTATATCTGTGATCACTTACCCTCTACTAATTTTATTAATGTTTATATTCCTCTTTTTTCTTTCATTAGGCTTGTGAGGGTTATATTCATTGCACTGGTTTTTGCAACAACAACAAGAAAAAACCCATAAGCTTAGTTTTGGATTTCTTTTCTTTCTTTCTTGTTTAATTTGACCATTTCTGTCCTTTTCTCCTCCCTACATTGTTTAGATTTTAAATTATTTGTTTGCTTTGACTTTTTCCACCTAACTCTGGGATTTTTTTTTTTTTTTTTTTTTTTTTTTTTTTTTTTTTTTTTTTTTTTTTTTGGCTGGTTCTGGGGATTGAACTCAGGAACTTGCTCAAAACACTCAGCCACTGAGCCATATCCTCAGACCAATTCTTAATCGTTTGTATTTACTCACTTTACTTTGTTTCCTGTCTTTGTAGGTGTCTTGATTGAGAGATATTGATACTTTTAGATTTCATCTATGCTTCTTCGCTCCTAAAACATGTTTCTGTTTTCTGTGTCTTTCTTTTTTTAGTGCTTTGCATGATTTCTTGACCTGAATTTATTACTTGCTAATACTATCTTTGTTCCCTCTATACAATTTGCTAGTTAACCTAACTTTTGGATTTCTTTTTTAATATTAACAATGTTTTTTTTTTATTCTACACATATCTTCAGTTGGCAAGTATATCAGCCAGTGTTTTACTAGAGAAACAGAGATAACACAAGATATACAAATGTATAAGAAATTACAGGATTGGCTTATGATGGTAACCCAGGAGTTGGATGAGAAAGCATGTAAAGGGTGTCTGCACACTGGAGACTGGGCTGGAGTAAGACTCATAAATGAGGAATGTGTCGCCTCCAAAATCCAGATAAGCCCAGTAGGCATTGTGTCTCTTTTTTGGTTGTAGGGGAAGAAAGATGCAGCAACTTATCTTTTACCTTAGATGGACTATCTCTACGTGCCCTACACCACTGGACTCCAAAAATTTCTCTGAGGTAGAAGGACCTTGAATTTTTGTTTATTTCCCATCCTCTGGCTCTCAAGTGTTTTACTAACAAATCCATGGTGATTGCTGCCTCCTGCTCACTTGGCCCAATCAGCATATCATCAATGTAATGGACCAGTGTGATATTTTATGAGAGGAAAAGATCAAGATCCCTATGAGCTAGGTTGTGACACAGGGCTGGAGAGTTACTATAATCCTGAGGTAGGACAGTGAAGGTATATTGCTGGCCTTGCCAGCTGAAAACAAATTGTTTCTGATGGTCCTTATGGATAGGTATTGAGAAGAAGGTATTTGCCAAATCAGTAGCTGCATACCAAGTACCAGGAGACATGTTAATCTGCTCAAGGAAACCACATCTGGTTCCACAGATGTAAAGGGATTATCATTTTATGGTAATCTACCGTCATTCTCCAGAACCCATCTATCTTTTTCACAGGCCAGATGAGAGAATTAAATGGAGATGTGGTGGGAACCTCCACCCTTGCATCCTTCAAGTTCTAAATGGTGGCACTAACCTCTGCAGTCCCTCCAGGAATGTGCAGTGGTGCTTTTGGTTTACTATTTTGCCAAACAAAGGTAACTCTAATGACTTCCATTTGGCCTTTCCAACCAAAATAGTTCTCACACTACAGGTTAGGAACCAATGTGAGGATGCTGCCAAGTACTAAGTACAATTATGCATTCTGGAACAGGGAAAATGACTATGGGATGAATTTGAGGGCATACTGGACCCACTGTGAGTCGGACCTTCGCTAAAACTCCATTAATCATCTGACTTCCATAGGTCCCTACTCTGGATGGTCACAATGGCATTTTGGATTCCCTGGAATCAGTGTTAGTTCAGAACCAGTGTCCAGTCGTCACTGAAATGTCTGATCATTCCCTTTTCCCCAGTGTGCAGTCACTTGGGCACAAGGCCTTAGGTCCCTCTGGGGAAGGATGGGAGAAAGATTGACTGTATAAATTTTAGGCTCATCAGGATCCTTCTCCAAGAAGACCTGGCCTCTCCTTCATTTAAGGGGTTTGGGTTTGTAAACCAGCTGAAATCCAGTAACTGACTGAGAGGCCATGATTCCCTGTTACCAGGATTTGAAGTAGGTTTCTGTTCATTAGCCCTTAAGGTTTTTTAGTTGCAGAAATCTAGTAAAAATTTGTAGGCTTCCTGTCTGTCACTTTTGGGAACAGTGTGGTTGATCAGCCAACACTATACATGTGTCAGATTATCCTGGTCGTCATTCTCCTGCTGCTGCTCATTATGGTAAGTATGTGGACACTGCCTTTGCTGATTAAGTGCTGCCATTTGACTTGTGCAACTCTGGGATCCAGTCAAGCCTATTGCCCTTAAAATTCACAGTTGAGCAACCGTAATCCCCACCATAATGTCTGGAATACGGTGAAGAGCAATGACAGACCTTTTCAGGGGTGCTGGTACTCCACTTACAAATCTGTTTCTCAAGGTGTTAGTGAAGGTTGCATTCTCTAGATCATCCCAGTATAGAGGATTAAGTTTAACATAACGGATCCACTCTTGTGCTCCCATTTTCCTAAGCCTCTGAATTCCCTCATCAACCATAAACCATAGAATACCAGGCATCTCTAACTCATTCACAGTGGGCCATCTTTTGATCCATACTTCTGCCAACCAGCCAGATAAACTATTAACACTTTTACTCCACAAGCTGCAACATTAAATTCCAAATCTCTACTTAATGGACCCATATCAACAAACTCAGCTTCATCCAGTTATATGTTTTTGCTACCATTATCTCAAACCCATAAAATCTTTTCCCATGCTTGCTCATTAGGCTTCTGCTTTTATTAGAATTAGAAAACTCAAGAAGTTCCTTGGGAGAATAGTGGACCTCCTCATGGGCTGGTCACCCTATCGACCTCAACCTTGGGAGCCTTCTACGATTTGAGTCTAGTTATATGCCTACAGGCAAAAATAGAGGGGAGTTTCTGCATTGTCATGCTTGGTCAACACAGGCTTAGTTTCCTCAGGTATACTAGAAGAAGCCAACACTGCAGGGGCTGGAGATGGGGCTGCCTCTGCCACTGTGGGTGGGGAATTCTCCGCCTCTGGCAAAATAATCTCATTAGCATCTAGAAACTGGACATCCTCAGCTTCCTCAGGATCCTCCCACATGTCTGCATCCCAGTTTATGGGATCCCATTCTTTTCCAATCAGTGCCCTCACTTTTGCTTCAGATACCCTTGAAGGCAGAGCATTAAACTTATATTGTAGTTTAGCCAGTTAAATTGTGAGGGCCTGTGTTTGTGTTTCTGCAATCTTGGCCTTGTGACTAAAAGAGAGGTTTTCTTTCAGGACACACTTAGAAACTTTTAAATTTTCATCTTATTTTCTTTATTAATTGGTCCTCATAGCCAGAAGACTTTAGACTTCCTATGGATGTTTTGAGCACATTGTTTTCCTTCGCTAGTTTGTCTAGGGATGCCAAGACCAACCAACCAGTATCATTATGTTCCCTACTCTGCCAAAGATATTAAAAATTTTCATGTATGGATTCTCTAAATTCCTGACATCTCACAAGTGGTAAATTAGGATAATCAAATGGATCTACGTGGCATATTAGTTTAAACAGTTCATGCCAAGCATTATCAGTATTCCCTGCAGAGTTAGCAGTGTCTGCGGTCTCATCAAATTAGAGAGCTGACTCCAAGAACCCCAAAAGCCATTAAAGAACTTCATCATTGTAATTCTGTTTCTCTAGAGCCACTCGTGGTACCAAAATATATATCAGTCAGTGTTTTACTAGAGAAACAGATACAACACAAGGTATACAAACATATAAGAAATTATAAGATTGACTTATGATGGTTATCCACAGAGTCAAATGAGAAGAGTGCAGAGGGTGTTTGCATATTGGAGACTGAAGGTTTCAGGCAAGATCTGGAGTTCACTGCAGGGTCCCATGCAAGTTTGTATCAAGAGGCCAGTGGGTCTGTTATAGAGGGCTGAAGGGTCCAAGGCAGAAGCTGAAGAGTCTGTGCTGGAAGCCTGGAGATGGTGTCCAAGCTGAAGGCAGAGCCTGGAGCTCCTCTGAAGAACAGAAGACAGTCTTTCCTGCCTCATTTCCCCTTTATTTCATCCAGGCTAAGAACTGCCCTGGGGTGGGTCTTCTATACTCTAGAGTGTAGTAGTGCTGAGCTGATTTATTTAAGTCTGTTAACTTCTCAAATTCATACAGTTAATCAGACCATTACAGCAGGTATTTATGTTTATTTTAAATTTATGTTCCTTATTCTTTCTCTTTCCTGTGGTTTAGATTGTTTGGTTTGTTTCCTTTCTGTCACAGTGCTTATACAGCCCTGGTTATATTTTCCTCAGGGGTACCAAGTTCTAAGCTAGGAATATTTACCTGGGAGAAGCATGAGGGTGAGGCTGCCACTTGTTTGTTTGCATCTGATTTCAGGGAGTAGAAGTGGGATATAAGGGCTTGATTCAGCGTGATGCAGTTTGAAAGTTGGTTCCAGAAAAGAGCTTCCTGTGGCCCTGCCCCTCTTTTCCAGGTCAGTCCTTGTGTAGAGCAGGTGAGGTCAAAACACAAAGGGGCCTACAGATCACCTATCCTTTCGACAGTTTTGAAACTGGTTGTGTTCTGCTGTTTTCCTGCTGAAACAAGCTCCAGATGGCATTGGTGAAGGAGGAGTGCTTTTCTGTCTTACTGCGTTGTGTGGGGTGGGAATTCTCTGGCCAAAACACAGTACAGAGTGGAAAAAGTTCACAGCTAGAAAGAGCTTTCTCAGGCAAACATTGGGCTGTCTCCATCTCTTGGCTGCTGTTTCTCTCCCACTCTAGAAGCTAGTCACCTTTGGGGTTCCCAACATTTCTTCTCAGACTACTTTTCCTTTATGTACTCTTCAGGACCGTGTTGGAAGGAAGCAATCGGGAGCATGTACTAGTTTGATATCTTGTGCAACAATGGGAGCCATGATATTTTTCAACTTTCTGTTTGTGTCTGTGACACTCATCAAACTAAATTCTTTAAGGTAGTAATTTTTTGTAATACTTTAAAATGGCTCATATTACAGACTTGGTGCCTAATAAGTGTTGAATGTGCATCATTTTAAAAGGACAATTCCATTAAAAATAGGAATTTACTGGTAATATAGAGTTCACTCAGTGTTGTACAACTGGACTAAGTTTCTTAAAAGCAATATGTATGACAGGTTTCAGGATCATTTAGATCACTGTGAGAGGTGGTTATGAACTGGCGATTAAAATAGAAACAAGAAAATAACTGACAATGTTTTATAATTCTCAGAATATTTAACCATCCATTAACAGATTTGTTATTGTTACCCCCATTTTCAAGGTAAAGAAGTTCTCATCAAAGAATGGGCCTAGAAACAGGTTTTAATTTTTTTAGATACTGATCCTTTTCTTTTTTGATCTTTAGGTGTTTGCTGTCTTGATCAGTGATATTGAACTGACCTGTGCTGTTCTGTCTCTTGTCTTTCTGTGCTGTGAAAATGGTGCTCAGTAACTTTCAAGCTAGAGTTTAAAGCCAAAGGACTTGTAAGACCCTGTGTAATCTGTCTCTTTCTTGTCCTTCCATTTTACCTACCTTGCTCCTTATTAAGTTTCCCTAGCCACACTGGGCTTCTTACTAGTCCTCCAGGATGCCACGTATGCACCAGTTTCAGTATATTTGAAGTTACTGTTCAGTCTACCTGGAATTCCTTCCCTCACTTGGTTTCTTTATCTCCTTCAAATCTTGGTGCAGGATGCGACCTTCTCAGTGAGGCCTTCCCAGACTGTCTTACTGAAAAGTGAAGAATTTCTGACAATGTATATACTTCCCATTCTGCTTCCTTACATTGTTTTTCTGTTAGCACTTAGCATGTAGCCCTCCTAGTACATTCTGCATTGTAGTGTGGTAACATGGTATATGGTGTTGTCTGATTTTCCTCATTATATCAGTTTCAGTGCCTGGTAGGTACAGTAAACAAATGCTCAGTGTTTCCTGAATGAAAGAATGCAGGAGCAAAATTCAGTTGATAAAATAAAACTTTGATAGTAATATTTGATTATTTTTAATTCAGAAATGTAACATTTAAAGTTCATTCAACCAGCAGCATGCATTTGTGAAAAGATAGAAATTTACTTTAGTTCACTAAGATCTGTTTATCAAAGGTTTCTTTGGAGTTGCTATTCATGTTAATTTACATAAAATCTACTGATTTTCTTGGGAAAATATGATTCTATGTGTAAGGTAGATAACATAGTCTATATTATATATATACATACATATTTGTTTAATAAAGCAATTTAGGTTGACAGGTATAGGATACAACCTGAGACCTGATTTAATTCTAAGTTTCTTTTTTGTAGAATATTTTCCTTATGAATCCTTCCTTTGAACAATAAAAATTGGGGTAGAAAGTGATTAATGTCATGTTAACATCCAAAAAATATTAAGTGATGAAATGTTTCATTTTGATATCTTAGAATATTATCAGTTCTAATCCTTTTTGTAATGTTTTAGTTCTATAGTCAGTATTTGTGTTCAAATTGTAAAATAGAAATTTTCCTGACTAGGTTTATTTTTAAATGTTTCTTTTCTTTTCTTGTAGATTTGCTTTGAGGTCACATTGATATGACATATGGAGTCAGCTTTGATAACTTCACCTGGGAAAGAAACAGAGTTCTTTTTTATTAAAAAAGCATAAAGAAAACAAATGACCAAAGGAATTATGCCAGATGCCAAGTCTGCATCTTTTTCTATCATCCATTTGTGTTGTTAACCCGGCAAGGCAACTGACTTGTACATGAAAGAAAATTTTTCATCGATACTATTTTTTGCTATTTAAAAAATCTTTTTCATCTTACTGTGTACAACTCTCCTGTAAAACTTAATACATAAAAATCTTTCAGGCCTTGTTTTTTTAAAAGAAAGTTCTTTTAACTTTCTTTTTAGCTCTCAAACCTTCAACGTTTTTTTACTGCATTTTTATTTGTTGAAGTCTTCAAAAGTTTATTGTATTAGGAAAGATATGAACTTGAAAACTTACATTCTTGTAACAGACTACTGTGAATTTAACTGGCAAATTCAAGACATCATCCGTTTTATCATCAGAAATATAACATAAGTATACAGTTCTTAGCTTTAATGCAAACAAAGTTGCTTGAACATGGCCTGGGTAAAATTCTTACGGAAACCTGGTGGCAATCTTGGAAAAGCTTACCAACCTGGAAGTATGCTATCATTAGCCCCTACCAAAGGCTTGTTAAATGAACCGGGACAAAACAGCTGCTTTCTTAATAGTGCTGTACAGGTGAGACCGTAATTACTGACTACAGTTTTAAAAAGTACTTTTCAGGAAAAAGCTTGTTTAATACTTCTTTAATTACTAAATTTCGAGCAAAGATATTAACTGGAATAACTTTTAATACCACTTTTAATGGGAACAAAAGTATCTTGACTGGGCATTTTAGTTTTTGCAATAAATGGAAATAGTGTTTTCATTGATAGGATGATGTATTACTGTGATATGAGAACCTTTTTACTTAAATATTTAGTAAATTAAGAATGTTTGTAAAAATATGGAAGCCTTTCATTTGGTGACAATTCCCTCTCCTCTAGAAAAACAAAAGACAAATTACATAAATCAAAAATCTGTTGTAGTTCTCAGTAGATAGAACAACAAGAAGCAAGCCCCTTGGTTTGAAAGAAGAGTCCAGAATAATAATTATTTTTTAAATTTTTAATCACAGTGCTCAGACTCCTTTCATCTGTCACTGTGGTCCTTAAGTCAACTCTGTAATCATCATTAGAGTACCTTCTTTTAATTAAATTGAAGGTTAATCCATTTGCTTCAATTTTTGCTAAAATTCTTGCAGTTGACAAATGTGTCTTAGCCTATTTTTCTGCCTTAACTAAATAGCTTTTCTTCTGTGTAATATGGTCTTTAGCTGGCAATTTCAGAATTTTTCTACTCCTAAACACTGATAGGAAACAGAAATATTACTCTATATATTTGATAAATAAGCACATCTAGAACCTTGTAAGTTCTCAGACATCTTGGTTGTTCTCTTCTTGGGTCACATGTCATGCTTGAAAATTTTTTAACTCACCCAGGAAAGAGAAGTGTTTGGTACAGTGGTACCTTGGTTCATGAACACTTCTGTTTACAAATAATTTGTTTTACAAACAGAAACATTTGGCATAAATTTGGTTTTGTTTGCAAACTCTGCATTGGGTGATGAGCATAATTGTGGTCCTCTTTTCTGCACAGATAGAAACGTGGCTGTCTTTTCCAAAATCATAGAACAAGTCAAGTTACTGAACCAAGGCACTACTGTATAAAGAAAGCATTGATTCTAATTTACTTTGGAAACTTATATAGCAGTCAGTGTTCTGCCTTCCCTCAAAGATAGCATTGGTATTAAATATTATGAAAAAAGAAGAATATATTTATTTAATGTCACTGGATATATGAACATATATAGTACCATGGGACCTGGAATTAAATACCTTTGATTAAATCAGGCTACAAGAAAGGGCTTCTATCATATCAGATATTTTATTTGTTTTTCACTTTTACATTTTTCCTTCTGTTTCTGTCCCTTTCTTTAACTCTCAAAATACCATTTGTAATGCAGGGAGACAAAAAGCATATTATAGTGAGAAAATTCTGAGTAAGGAAACTTTCATAGTAAATAAAGTAGAAAATTCATATGATGGTGTTTATTTTTAATTTAAATAAACATTGCATCAAGCTTTACTCTGAAGGCTGTACTTTTCTATATAGTTCTGTATGTACTAATCACTTGTTTATAGAACTACATTTCCACCTTGCATCCTTTTCTTTTGCTCATCTTCTCTTTCTACTGGCCTATCGATGACGAATTCTTTTAACTTTCTTATGTCTGGAAAAAATCTGTATTTCACTTTTGTTTTTGAAAGGTATTTACATACATTCAAAGGGGCTAAATTAACATTTATATCTTTCCATACTTTAAAGATTTTGCCTGTGTTTTAGCTTGCATTATTTCTAATAAAAATCTATCACTATGATTTTTGTTCTTCTGTGTATAGTGTGTTATTTTTCTGTGTCTGCTTTTAAGATTATCTCTGAAGTAAAATTTGGTTTAAAGTAATTTAATTATGATGTGTCTTGACATAGTTTTTCTTCATGTCTTTTGTTTGGGTTTGTTGAGCATATTGGTTCTTCAAGCTTAAAATTGTAATCAAATTTGAAAACTCTTTAACTAGTATTTCTGCAAGTAACTTGTCTCTCCCCATCTTTGGAAGACCCCAGTTTCATATGTAGTTGGCTGATTGATATTGTCCTATAGCTTACTAATGCTCTCTTTCTTTTCTTTCAGTCTTTTGTTCTGTTTCATTTTGTATGGCTTCTATTTCTGTCTTCAATTCATCAATCTTTTACTTTGCAGTGTGCAGTCCTATCCATTGTAGTCTTCATCTTAGATATTGTAGTTTTCATCTCTAGAATTTTGATGTGAGACCTAATATTCATGCCTCTACTCAGTCTTATCTCTAGCCTCTTATTAGTGTGACTTAAAGTTGCAATATTTACTTTATTTTGTTAATGCCCTTTTTTTGTGGCACCAGGGATTGAACTCACAGCCTCATGCCTGGTAGACAGGTGCTTAAGCCACTGAGCCAAACTCCCAGCCCTCGTTTTTTGAGGCAGGGTCGCACTATGTAGCTCAGGCCGGCTTTGCGATTGCGTTGTAGCCCAAGCTGGCCTCGAACTCACAGCACTCCGCCTACCTCAGCCTCCCAAGTGCTGGGATTAAAGGCGTATGCCACCACGCCCGGCTTCCTAGTACTGTTTTTTAATTAGATGTCAGACAAATTTTAACTTATTGCATTACAGAGTTTGTTATATTCCTAAAAACAATCTGGGACTTTGTTTTAAAACGTAATTTATTTGGAAACAGTTTGATCATTTTACTCTTAAATGTTATTAGGTAGGACAAGTTGTATTTATTCTGTGGTTAATTTCTGTTCTCTTGAGACTGTTTTTAACCACCGCTCTGTGAATTTTAATGTTTTCCACTTTGGCTGCTAGAAATAGGCCTATGTGAGCTTTGGGCATTATTTCCTCTAATCCTTTTAGACATTTCTTTCCCTGCCTTTCAGTAGTTCCCTCATACTGCTTGCTGGAATATTCAAAGGGGCCCCTGTGCAGATCCGTGGTATTATCTCTGAGTAATACTTCTGCGGCGTAGCTCTAAGGGCATCTTCTGGCCTCTCGTTAAGATGTCTGTATAAACTGATTTGCAAAGCCAATCTTCAGTGACAGAACAATTTAAATAGACTCTATATCAGAAAAGCTTGATTTCATATTTTAAAATTCAGAATACAAATACTAATATGCAATTTCATGAATTTTTAAGTGACTGCTAAGAAATACATTATGGAATACATCCTATATGAAATTAGTAAAAATGGACCTTATTAAAATAATATGAATCTAACATAAACCAAAAAAAGAATTTACATGCCTTTTTTATATTTACTTTTTAAGTTACTTTATATTATTTTGAAGTGAGGAATATGGTGAGAGATTTATATCTTTATTAAATGTTTGTGCACAGATGTATTGATTTGCAGTATACATAAACTAATTAACCAGTATGCATAACTTTATTAGCTGACCCAACAGTTAGCATAGACTTTAATGTTTTAAATAGGTGGTAGAATGTAATCAACACTTTAAAATAAAATACAATAAGGATTAACCGTAATTAAAATTAATTATTTTGCAATAGAGATTTGCTAAAATGTTTTACATTATTGTGATGAGTAATGTACAGAGAAGTATTTAGAAGTCACATAAAATATTTTTTCTATGGTTTGCTCCAGCTTCAAAATTTTGTGACTCCCAGAAAACACTAGTTATATTTGAAGACTTCTCTAACTTTATAAACAGATTACTTGTACCCGGAAAACAGTACAATTAAGTAGGTTTGACTTATTAATATAGCATTGAATTCTCAGGTTTAAAACAAAAGTATATGCACTAGACATCTGCGTGAAGATTACACATCATATTTAGTTGAACTGTACAACAACTGTAAGTGGTAGGCATGATGTGTATCTTCAGTTTATTGAGAATTTAGTCTCAACAAGTGCTTTGCCTGTGTTGTCCAAATGAGTGAAGAGTAAAGCCAAACCAGTCCAGGGAGCCCATCTCCGGAGAGGCTCACTGGCCTCAGCACTGCGCAGTCCTGTTGTCATTCAGCTTCATCTTTGCTGGCAAAATGAATTTCAACGTGGTATTTTTTATGATATGATAAGCGATGGTGTATGACAGTTTCTGAACACTACTGAGTGCTTTGCAAAGCAGAGTTATTTATGAGAAATAAATAGATCTTACTATGCTTGAAGCAAAAGCAGTTTTTAAAGAGAAATTCTGAAATGCCCTTTGGTTTTTGAGAAATTGAAAATATAAAAAGCCTGAAGATCAATTTATTTTTACTAACCTTTTACTAGAATCTTGTTTTTAGTTGGAAGAAATGAGAGCTCATAAATGAAATTCTTAAAAATTTACATATTTGAGAAAAATGATTAAAAGATACAGGGAAACTTGAAGATGTCACTTATTTACTGTAGTAGCAGCAGGTATTCACTGTATGCCAATTATATGCTAGTCTTTGCTCTAAACACTTTACGTGTTGTTATGCATTATTTAATCCATACAAGAATTGTGTCAGGCAGGGCTATTATTATCGCATTGTATAGGGTTCATGTTTTCCAGAATGATTTTTAGGTATTGGACTGATTGACTTCAACTCTTATTGAGTATTTTGTTTTGTTTTGTTTTGTTTTTCTTTGTCTTTTAGTAGCAGGTGATTAAAGAATAATTGTGACACATATTTCCAGATTATTCCTTAACTACTGCTTCTCATGCTGTACCCCCATTACTGTACAGCTACCCACTCTCTTATTCAGTATCTAGGGACCACGCACATCTGATAACCCTTTTTTCTTGCCGTAATATGCTGACCTCTATGTAGTATACCGTATCTTTAAAGTCTAATTGTATTTCCTCCCTAGATTTCAGTTGTCCAAGTATTCTAATCACTTCCTCTTTTGTGTCTCATCCAAGCCCATATTTAGTATCCCACATTTCCTCTTCATGTCAGATCCTTAACTGAGAAGTTAGTTTTTCCTTACTCTAGGCCTGTAATGGTTTTTCATGCAAGCCAATAAGAATTTCTTTTGAACCCATCTTTTATACATGCACATCATGTATATAGTAATTTTATACTTGCTGCTGTTTCTAATGATTGTGTATATCTGATTATGTACAGATTGAAACAAAGTATTTTATTAGCCTTTTGCAGTTTTTAAAATATCTAAATGTATCACAGTGAGAAAAATCTCACTGCCTTTCTTTTTCCTTCAACTTAGGTTTTATGGCAATTGGATATATTCCGACGAAGCCTGCGGGTTCTGACTGGACATGTTTGTCAGGGAGAAGCCTGCATATTTTGCGCATTGAAGGTAAACTTTCCATAGTTGTCAGGAATTATTATCGCTTCTTCAAAAATGTAGTTTTGATACTTGATGTATTTGGTTAATTTATTTGTAGTTGAAGTTCATTGTCAAGTGATTCATAGTTCTGTAGATAAATTGTTAAAGTGTGACTTATTCAAGTTTTTGTTTTTATTTTCCACTTTTTTATTAGAGCAGTTATAAAATAACCATTTAAGAAGTATAAAACTGTTGGGAATATTGCACTTTTCATTATTTTGAAGTATTTCTTTATTCATTCAGTAAATGCTTTTGAGCTACCACTGATTTGTGGATACTGTTATTGATACTGAGGGTACTGCAGTGAACAAAACAAGTGAAAGTCTCCACAGAGTTTATATTCTGGTACTGGGGAGACCATAAATAAGCACCATTTGGAGTTTGTTAGATGATAGAAGAAAAATAAGTCAGAGAAAGAGACCAGGGTATATTGAATGGCCACAAAAGCGTTTTTGGGAAAGTGACACTTGACTCAAGACTTGGAAGAGGTGGTGCAGTGAGCAGAAGGCTGTGAGGTGGGGGAGCTTCCGGGCAGACAGAAACAACCTCTGAGAGGGAGTGTCCATGACATTGAAAGGAATGGCAAAGAAACCTGAGAGCTAACAGCTGTGTGAGAGATGAACACAGAGATAACGGGAGTCATGATAGCTTGAAAATGTTTCTGCATATAGTTTTGTATTTTTTTTCCTATATAAAGTAGTTTCTTGAACATGGGCTACTTTAGAACATGGGCCTCAGTGACTGATTCCTATCAAATAGAGTGTGGCAGAACTGATTTTGCAAGAGGTCTGAAGTCAGGTTGGATTTGGAAAGGTAATAGATTCCCTGCCTGCTCTGACTCTTGGGGATGCACCTTCTTGGAAGGGAGCCACCAGGCTGTGAGGAAGCCACGCAGCCCTGTGGAAAGGCACACGGGCATTCTGGACATAGCTCCTGCGGCAGCCCTGGTCAGTCATTAGCATCAGCTGCTAGGCCAGGTCCCAGCATTCACAGCTTTTCAGATGACTCCAGGTAGCACGGAGATGAGCCATCCTGTCCAAATTGCAGATTCATTATCAAGATCGATGAGTGGTTTTTTCTGTAACTAAGTTTTGGAGTAGTTTGTTATAAGATAGTGAATAACTAGAATAGGAGTTCAGAAATTTATGGGCCTTTGTAATAATCTTGGCTTTTTTTCTGAGTAATTTAGGAAGTTCTAGGATTATTTTCAATTGGAAGGTGGTATAATCTGTTTGAACTAGACCCTTTTGTCTGCTGAGATAAGGGAGACAAGGGCAGAAACAGGGAGTGTAGTCTGTATTAATGGCTCATTTTTGTCATCGAAAATCTTTGGCCTGAGAAATTAAGATTTGATTAGCACATTTAAAAGATGTTTTTATTCCTCTATAGTCTTGAATTTTGTTAATAAACATGCACATAATACACAGGAAAATTTTTTAAAAATTGTATGCCTTATTTTCTTTATGTTCCTGAAAAGTCTGTTTGAATGGGTTACCAAAAGTAGAAAATTTGTAAGTTCTTTTTCTGAACATGGTAGAACAGTGTTATTGTCAGAAGATGAAGAATGAACCTAGATCAAATTACAGGATCACATTTTATTTACTCCATGGTAAGTTTTGAGTGGTTTGTCCAGTTGTGAAAAACAGTGTGGTTCGGTTCCCTGTGTTGCACATCCCCAACCCCTAACAACCTCCCTCATACATACACTGTGCTCCAAACAGGTCTCTTTTCTCAGAGCCGCTCCCACTGTTACTCCTTTTGTCTAGAGTACTTTTCTTCCCAGTGTCCTCAGGGCTGTAACACCCTGTTTACTCTATGGCTCTTGTCAAATGTTGTTTTTTGTGTCACTGAAACTTTCCTGACTAGGTAAAATTTAAGCTGCATTTTCAGTCCTTCCTCCAGTATTCAGAACCCCTTTGTAGTCTCTCTCTTTCTCCCTCTCTCTCTCTCCCTCTCCCTCATACTTTATCTTATCTGTCTTTATCTTACCACACTCTAACATATTATATAATTACTTATTTGCTTTTGTGTTACTATACTAGAATGTAAGCTCCATGAGGGCAAAGTCACTGTTTTCTAGTGTAGAATAATGCCTGACATACACTAGGCAAGTGAGGAATAGGTGTTGAATGAGTAGCAGTCTTGTGTAGTAGGTTCGATATCTTAAACATTGGCTAGACAAGTTAATTATTTAAATAAGAGATAAAATCTGTGTTCTTTTTTTCATAATCATTTTAACTATTATAATGGCTAACATAATTTTAGTTCCTTAACTTTAAAAAAAAATAGTGAATTCCTGTCATTCGTATCCAGCTTTATTTGACTTTTGTTTTTTTTTTTAAATTGGATGTGAATTTTATTTTTGTTTTTGTGTGTATGTGTGTGTGTCCAACTCGGATTTGAACTGTCAGTGATCCTCCTGCCCCAGCCCCCCAAGTGCTGGACTTAGAGGTGTGTGCCAACTCCCAGCTGGTATTTTATTTTTTATTTCTTATTTATAAAGTAAAAGTATTTACAGTTAGCTGGGTGTAGTAGCAAATACCGGTAATCCAGCACTCAGGAGGGAGGCTGAAGCAGGAGGATCATTGCAAGTTTGAGACTAGCCTGGGCTACAAAGTGAGCTCAAGGCCAGTCTGAACTGCATAATGAGAGCCTGTCGCAAAAAGACAAAAAAAATAAATAAATAAATAAATTTTTTTTTACAGTAGAAAAACCGATTCTTGAAATAGTTTCCTAGCATACAATGTGTTGGCCTTAAAAAAACCTTTTTTTTTCCCTGAGACGATACAACCCCTTGAGATAAAGAACACAAACAGTTCTTATTTGGTATGTTTTTGTTGAAAATCTTCCCTTTTTGTCTCCTAGTCTCTTCCCCATTATCATCATAAAAATAACTTATTAGAAAGCTTTGTTTGTCTTTATGCTAGGAATTGAGCCAGAGCCCCACATATGCTAGGCAAGTGCTGTACCACTGAGCTATATTGCCAGTCCTTTTATTTTATTTTGAGACAGGGTCTCTCTAAGTTGCCCAGTCTAGCCTGTAACTTGTGCTTCTCCTGTCTCAGCCTCTCAAGGAAACTAGGATTATGGATATGTACCATCACAGACAACTCAAAGTCTCTTTTGTACTTAAATTCAGTAAGGAAAATGAAATTGAGGTAAACACCTACTTATCTCATGGTCTTGAATAACGTTTCCATGGTTTCTTAGGTTTAGGTTAAAAACTCTAAATGAGGAAAACAGACAACTGGGGTGAGTGGGATTCTCAAAAAATTAAAAATAATTATTAAGTCTCCTGACTCCTCATAAAAGGTACATTTACATTTTTTAGAAGCATCTTTAGTATAATCATAGTGAGAAATTGTCTTTCTGTTAATATTATCTGAACTTTTATTTTTTAAACCAGTTTGTCATTTTCTGAAGT
Source organism: Dasyprocta punctata (assembly GCA_004363535.1). Classification (NCBI taxonomy): domain Eukaryota; kingdom Metazoa; phylum Chordata; class Mammalia; order Rodentia; family Dasyproctidae; genus Dasyprocta; species Dasyprocta punctata. The sequence goes on along the minus strand of RJWM01005163.1, from coordinate 1,848 downwards.
TTACTTCAGTTCCCAGGAGTAGAAACAAACAATCCTAAAAGGTCATTTCGACTGACTTTTTAAAAAAGAGACAAGCGAATTCCTATCGTTTTTATGTGATTATATGTTTATTTTTGGTTAGCATGATTTTAATCTTAAACTTTGTTCCTTAAACAACTTTTATCAGACTCATCTGGAGAACAGTTTAGAAATGGACGTCACTTGAGGCCTAATCAGAGGCCTTGAGGGTCACCTCAAACCCTCTCAGGGTGGATCTGAGAACACTTCTGTCTAAGTTACATGCACTTTAACATTTATATGCACTGTAACATTTGACTGAGAAGCCGCTACAACCGTTTCTACATTCACTAACACAAATAATAGAGTTTTGTGTGGAATTTTAGAACAAAAGACTGTTCTGTATTGGTTCCTAAGTATGTGTTTTGAACTTCTCTGTTATAATGAAATTATTTAAAGATGTGCTTAAAGTTGTTGGCATTAAACTTACTGTTTGTTGTGCTTTTGATTCCCAGACCATATTTGCACAGTTTCAGCACAGTCGGGAAAAAGCGCTTCCTTCAGATAACATAAGGCATGCTCTTGCAGAAAGCTTCAAAGATGAGCAGCGATTTCAGCTTGGCCTTATGGATGATGCTGCAGAGTGCTTTGTAGGTATTTCTGATAATCCTGACATGAACTTTTTTTATTCTTAAATATGTATATTTTGAGACAAATGAAAATGTCTAAAAATGTGAAAGTATCAGGCCCGGTCAGTGGATCCATAGCTTACCCATTCTTCTGTGTTCAGTTTAAATTCATCTGTGCTTTGTGTTGTACTTTTAGTTTTGATTATTTGTGTGGCTTCAATTTTCACTGAGTGATAGCCTACAACAATATGTTAAAATTTATTTATGGGAGAAAAAATACTGCAAAGTATATGTCATTTAAGTCAGTGTTCTGTCTCCACAGGGCTTACATGTACAACACATCTCCAGTAGCAGTATTTTTCATTTCATGGAACGATTCTCAAACCAGAAGGCGGTCTTGTGAGGAAGCTATCAGGGACAGTAGTTCTGTAACCTACCCACCAGGTTGGCCATCATGGCTCTGCTACCACAACATTAATAAGAGAGCATTCCTTGATTAGGGCCAGACCTTATAAAGCTTCTGAAATATGTGTGTTGGTTATTAAATGTGTTGGTCATATCACCTACATGTAAGATATAACCATTTCTTTTCTTTTAGTCCTTTTTCTATTCTGTGAATTCTGTAAATTCTTCCTGCAGAAATCCTTTTACAGATTTTCTTTCTGTATTATTTTCCTACCTCCACTTTTTCTTATTATAAGACTGCCAAGTTAATATAAATTTCTTCAGGTTAATGTTTGCTCTTAATTCAAATCTAGACTTTTTCTTCTGACATTTAAGGTCCTTTTCAGTTAACCTCAAAATTATTTCTTAAGCTTTCTCTCTGAACACTTTTAGGGGAGATAGTTCCATTCTGTTTCTCTCTACATCTGTTATATTTCTGTTTAACAGCCTTTGTTCAAGTTTCTGAGATGTTCAGAACTATTTTATCCTGTAGCTTTGTCAAAGATCAAATTAAGTTTATCACACAAGATATGAGGAGACCACTTTAATCAGTTTCCTGAATTTTTGTAGAACTTACTATTTGTGAATTCATTTGGCATAAATATGCTTTTATCTTGCTCTTAATAATCATCTTTATGGCTTCCAGGCTTCGATAGAAAACTTCTTGACCAATTCAGTGCCAAGCATACTTCTGCATAATTAAAATGTACCACTAACAGTGCACTCAGTAATGAAACACGTTTCATATTTTACTTAAAATTGATCCACTGCATAAAAC